>BQNB010031736.1:0-50874 GCA_026074375.1 Tanacetum coccineum | reverse complement strand
TTTAGTTATTGTTATCAAACCAAGAAGGGTGTTTGGCTGCTGGGTTCATAACACATCCGGCGTGTTTGTTTCGGGTTCAAAACAGCCGCGGATGGCGTGTTTGTTTCGGGTTATTGATGACAAGAAAGGGTACGTTTGGGTTGTGGTTTGCACCAGCTAAGGGTGCGTTTTGTTTTGAAGTAACACCACAAGGGTGCGTTGGTATAAAAGACCCACTAAGGGGTGTGTCCGGTTTAGGTAGTAAATGACCGTAAGGGTGCGTTTGGGGGTTTATAAAAAGTATAGGACGCTTTGGTTGTTGTTAGCAGCCGTGAGGATGTTTGGTTTTGTTCTTCATAGATTAGGGTGCGTTTGGCATGGCTGCGAACAGCCATAGGGTGCGTTTGGCCGCATAGGGGCGTTCGGGTTGGTTGTTGAAACGCATCAGGTGCGTTTGGGATCCGGGTCAGCAGCAGAGAGGCTGCGTTTGGTCGTTATGTGGCACCAAGGGGTGCGTTTGGTTGGGGCAGAAATCACCAAGGGGCGTTTGGGTCTGGGTTTTAGGCAAAAGGGGATTGTATGGTTTGGCTGAATTGCCCAACGGGTGCGTTTGGTTTAGCTCAAGATCAACGAGGGGGACAACGAGGGTTCGTTTGGAATATATAATCTTAACTAATAAAAATATACCAAGAATTGATATAAATATTATAATCGGACCGGTGGTTAATTGGTTAAATAAATGTGACAAATTATTATTTTTCGAATACATTATATTAGACTACGGACGAATATAAAATACTATGATTCGTACGAAGTTACAATATGGAAATAATGTTTATTAAATGATAATTAACAAACACCCTTGAAATGTTAAAATGATTTTTATTAAATTAAATTAGGAAAGTGGATTTGCAACAAAGTCATTCGATTTGGGATCGTTTTATAAACAGAAAAGTCATGGCGAAATTTATATAGATTTCTATATTTAGTAATGTTTTACTAGAACTGCTATTGTTTTAGAAACCGATAAAAGGGGACTTTAAGATTATATTTTTAAAGATACATTAACTTGTATTATAAAATAACCCGACCAATGAACGAAAACTATACTTTTACAATGAGACGAACTGTTCTAGACGCAACCCATCGAAGAAACGAAATATATTTTACAAAATGTTATTTATATTTTATAATGATTATAAACTATTACAAACATCGGTTGTATAATTAATAACGTTGAGACATGTGTCTACTTTTATTTCAAGTCTTTTTATTAATGAAATTGGTGTCAAACTAATTGGTTTAATTTATTTACTCGCACTTACTATATAATACCTGCAAGGTATTATATACTTTTCATTAATCACTGGGATGTTTGTCGTGTTATATAATTCACGGTATGAATTATATAAGGGTTATTTTTCATGTGTCATATATATACAGAATATATATTTCACACTTTACGTATATTTCCAAACTGTTTATTTAACCAACCACCAAACTATTACAACTTTAAATCTAAATCTTTTATCAACGTATTACGTTGATGTACAATTCATCGGGAAACCCAAACGCATTACCCTAGGCTAGTGGGACTTAGCCGTTAGGATTAGTTGCAACTTCTTGATCGAGCCACTTCGCTTTTCCGTTCGTGTTGGGCATATTAAATGTCTATTCTGCAAATCGTTCTGCATCATCGAGGTGAGTTTATAGCCCCTCTTTCACTTGTTTTACATTTACTTTACAAATCTCGGGGGAGAATACATGCTCAATATAACTTGTTTACATAATTGTTCACAATATCTTTTACATACTATTCTACACACTTGGTTCACATACTTGATTTTGCAATTCATTACAAACACATTTACATGATTGATTTTAAATTGGTTTACATACTTATATGCATAGTTCGCTATGGGATACATTATTTGGCTTTATTTTTGGTCACAAATGCATACTTTACATTTGAAATGATTTTCGGATTACGATTTGTTTGGCGCCTGCGGGGCCAACAAGCATTACATGCCCGGGTGTTACAGATGGAACACCCATGATGGGAACACATTATTTGTATCACTGCCCGAATCGGGTACATACAACAAGTCTACGTCACAGCGTCATGAACTGTAAATCACTTGGAGGGTGAGCGCGAATGTTATGAAATAGATCTATTCGCTATTCGGGTTGTGGTCCTGTTCGGGTAGATCGATTAAGCTATCGCAGGTACGAACATTATAGCGTGATGTCCACTGCGAATGATATATAATCAGATCTATTCGGGATTGACAACCCCAGTTAGGGTGACCAGCTATCACTGGGATCGAACGTGATTAACATTAGGATCATGTTGGGGACTACGAGGGCCCTCGAACCATTACATAACTTGGAACATTGTTAGTGACATTAAATTTGTCATGCATCTTTAGAAAAATCTTTGGAATAAGATGGTACTTTTGGTAACTTAAAATGGGTGTGCATATTTTATAAAAATTTACATGGGTACTGTGGATGACACAGATGGATAGATATATTCGTTAGAAATTACATTCATATTTATAATAATCTTTGAACGTCACCAACTTTAATGGTGACACTTTTAGCATGTTTTTCTCAGGTGAATTAGATTGCTTGGATTTATTTGATGTGCAAGTGGCGTCTATACATTTCAAGTTTTTCTGGTTGAATGCAATTATGGGACAACTATTATTTTGATTTCAGAAAATCAACGAGATTGTTTTACAAACGACACTTTTTAGAGGTCGTTCTCTTGTATCTTGTGCTATTGTTGTTATGATAGTAACGCTCCCTGAAAATATTTCCGACCTTGCGACACACATTTTTGGGGGTGTTACAGATTGGTATCAGAGCCAAGGTTATAGAGAACTAGGTTGCATATTTTACCCTAGACTATAACCGTTTTCACAAACATTGCATCACATCAAACATTTTCAAAGTGCATACACGCTACTTGCTTATGTGCTTACATTACGTGCTGCATTAAGTGTTTACGTGACATACATATATGTAATATATATGCTTACTTCTTTTGCGTATATCGCACATTTATTTATATAAGAGTTATTTATATAAATACCAGAGCATTTCTTAAGACATTGTGAGTTGCACAATGGTCTCAATTATACCTCAGACATTGTGAGTTATACAATGGTCTCATTTTACTTCCTAGACATTGTGTGTTGCTAACGGTCTCATTTCGTTCTCAGAACATTGTGTGTTAAACAATGGTCTTAAGGGTTTTTATTTTTTTTCTTCATAGCTTTAATACTTATTGAAATTACGCGAAGATCGTCATAATTTTGTTTTCATGGAATTATCGTGTGATATCTAAGTATTACAAGTCCTTGTATGGGCGGGACTTGTAATATGAAGATTGATATGATAATTGTTATGTTAACAAAGCCGTCACAGTTTCTGTTTACATCGGGATAGTATGAATTTAAGTATTACAAGTCTTGTATGGGCGGGACTTGTAATAGGAAGATTGATATGATAATCGCTATACTGATTTGTTTATAGAGACCTTTACCTTATTTATTCTAACCGAGTACTCATTAACTGTCTTGAACTCTATGTGATTTCCCCGATCGTTTTACTCTCCGTCTCCGAAGACGAATTTTAAATACTCGTTCCATACTCATTAGAGCATTGGCATCGTTATGTCATTCACCACCTTGAAAACTTTGTGTGTACGCGTATTGCATCAGAAATTATTAAGTAGGATGATTTATAATATATTTATTTGAAAGGATTGGGACGCCTCTTCGTTTAAATAAATAAATTATAAATCACCGAACCATAAGTTTATCATTTCTCACTTACATAAATTTGGACGACTTCTTCAGTAAATATGAAATACATTTTATAAATGGAGGGGGCTTAATTGGTAAATACGATTATGACCCGTAGTTATGAACCTGAAATCGATAATATCAGAATCGTTAAAAGGGTCTAGTGACACAATCGTTGTTTGCACTCGCAGATCTTAAGGCCTCACTGGAACTACCTTTTCTTTTTTCTTAAGTTGTTACTTTTGCGATTGCAATCCTTTGCAATTGTAAAACTGTTCGTTGGTGGTGGATATCTAACAGGACTTGTTTACGTTAAATGGAGTTGATTCGTACACTCAACTAAGCGAACTCGGAGTGCCATGATCCGCCGTCTATCGCATAAGCTCTGCCGCGAGCTCCTCCCATTTGCTAAACTTTATTATGGGAATATTGTTTCTCGTAATGTCCTCGTTTCTCGACATCCATCATCCATTTGTTATAGTATTGACGTTATGGTCGCTACTGTTGGGTCCTGGAGCGGTCCCGACTGATACAACTTTATCCAATAGGTAATACAACTCCCCTTAAACGAGATAAACACCTATCGACGAAACAGATAGTTGGACTATTTATTCCGGGCCACTAGTAGGAAGACTTAGGTCGCGATACATCCTGGAAATGCCTAGTAAGTTGGGTACTTACATCTATAAGCCACGTTGATGTGAATCATCGAACATTACAGATAGTAGAAACGAGACTCCGTCCTCGGACATTTAGAAACTTATACAAACATACTCACGCGACTACACCTTCTTCTTGAGGTTTTCACTATAATGAGACTTTCCATATAACGCGGTTATACCAGGCATAAGATCTGTAATGATATATTTTGAGATACCCATTTTGATGGATTAAATATCCTGGACAAACCTAGCCAAAATTTTTGGTAGACTGAGAAGCGTAGAAACACCGAATTTTGCTGAATAAAGTTATCAGCGTCTTGTTTAGAACGAGTTATTAAACCTTAAGTCTTTCCTTGGTCACACAATCGGATAACACAAATTTAAATCTCGGGACGAGATTTCTTTAAGGGGTAGGTACTGTAACATCCGAGAATTTTCGAAATTTTGAATGACGATTTCGATCTTTGACTTTTAGGGTATGGCTTGACTTATAAGAACGATCATCTAAATCACATTTTCACGACTCAGACCCTAAAGCAATTTGATGTAAAACGATATTTCAGACAACTTTTTAGTTTTACCCGAGACTTGAAAATAAGCAGAAGAGGGCAAAAACAGCCCCGCAAAGTTTTGAAAACTGCACACAACGGGTACCGACACACAAAAATAATTAAATTTATTTTAATTATCACTATTCATTTAATAAAAATATTAAATAAAATTATTTAATATTTTACTTATTTAAACGTTGTTGATAACGCGAATATCCGAGTTAAAATTCTTTTTATTTTTAACCAAGTCACAAAATAGATAATAAACGTTTTAAATAAATTTTATAAAACGTTTACGAAAATTTGTCGAGTGAATACTCATTTTTATCAGAAAAATGATTTATAAAACAATGGCGAAAGTTTCGAGATTTGAATCGTCCGTTAAGTCTTTCAAATGAGTCCCGAACCCGCTTCCGGCCAGTCGCCGCCGGAAAAGTTTTCCGGCCACCTCAAAAACAGCCGCCACTCGACACAACCACAAGAATCGCCCCACCACTCCGATAAGTTTACATCTTTTTAACCCTCAACTATCATACACTTTATAATTCATTTTAAAAGTTTTAATATAAATAAATTTTTTATTACAATATTTCATTTCCAACTCAAAATTATACATACACACTCTAAATTCTCTCCCTCTTCCTCCCTAATTGTCCACGGCTCTTCGACTGCCACCGTCCGGAAAAGCTTTCGGCGACATCTCCGGACACACCTAACTGCCGCCACTTTTACGGTCATCTGTCTCACGGACCAAACATGTTCGGCCACAACCTCGTTGCCGCAGCGAAAAAACTTTTCCCGGAGGGGTTTTTTCGCGTTGAACTCCAAAAATGCTCCTCGTGAGCCGATTATCAACCCATCTAACGTTCACTCGTCCTTCACACGCGATCCTATTCACAACCACCCACTCTCAGCCTCGTGCTGCTCCCTACACCACCTCACACCATTGCCACGCACCATAAACACCATTGCCAACATATCCATCCATCGTCTTCATTATTCACAGCCACCACCCATTTTGCGGTCTCCACCCACACCTAACGCACCAACAACACATCCTCTCATCGCCAATCATCATTTCATTAGGATTGGTGGTGTTTGTTTGATGGGTCCTTCGCGCAACATGGGTGCCGTGTGGTTTTGGTTATAAGTAACACAGTGGTGTGCGTTGCGGTTTGGTGATTATCGACACAACAAGGGAGTTTGTGTCACGGTGGGTGTAACACCGCGACTACAAACCCACATAGGGTGCGGTTGGTTTACATATCAACACAAGAGGTGTTTGTTTGATCGGTGTTAAGCAAGCCGCAAAAGGGGGTGTTCGTGTCAGGTTTGGCAGTCACAGCCGGGGAGGGGGCGTTTGGTTGGGGCAGCCACCATTAGGGTGTATTTGGTTTGGTTTGCAACAAAAGGGATGCGTTTGGTTTTATATCCACGCGAGGGGTGGGTTTGGTTGGCTGCGAACACAGCCGGGAGGGGGGTGTTCGTGTCGGGTTGTTGTGGTTCACAGCCGGGTGCGTTTGGTTTAGTTTATAGCAGTTGGGGGTGTTTGTTTTTGGGGTTGACAACCAAACGGGGGTGTTTGGTTCGGTTTAAACAGTTAAGGGGGCGTTTGGGTTGAGTAGTTAAGGGGTGTTTGGCTGTAACAGCCAACAAAGGGTGCGTTTGGTTATTAGTGACAAATTAGGGTGTGTTTGGTTGTAGGTTTATCAGGCCGAATGGGCTGTTTGGGATAGCGGGCCCGTTTGGTTGGGTCTAACAACAGGGTAGGGTGCGTTTGGTTTGGGTTTAAACAAGTTAAGGGCGTGTTTGGTTTAAGAGAGAGACACGAAGGACGTGTTTGGTTTAGCGAAACAACGAGGAAACAACGAGGGTTCGTTTGGTTTATATATATCAAAACAACAAATGAATATAACATAAGGTTTTGAAAATATTAAAACCTGATATATAAATGGTGGTTAATGGTTAATTTAAATGAAATATTTATTAATTTGGTTAAGTTTAGATATATATATATATATAGAAATATTTATATATTTAAACATGAGAATAATTGCAATTTATATTGATTTAAGGGAAAACGTTGAGTTTTGCGTATATGGGAAACGCTGTATAAACGGGAGTGTCATGACGAAAATTTTATAATTTTCTATACCTATTAAGGATTCACAAAAACTGATATTGTTTTAGGAATCGATAAAAAGGGGACTAAGTTACATATTTAAGATATAATAAGTTGTATTATACAATAACCGAATAAACGGTCGAAAATTATACTTTTACATTGAGATAACCATTTTAGACGCGACCTGTCGAGGAAACGAAATATAAGTTTATAAAATATTATTTTATATTTTATAATTTATAATTTTCAGCTAGAAGGTAACAAAAAGTTTTCCAAAACGTCGTGTTCTTTTCTCCTTCTTGTGTTTAATTTATAACTAAAGACGTGTGTCTACAAGGATTTTTATATTAAATGAGTCAGTCGTAGAAATTATTTGGTTTATATTTACTCTCACTTTTTATGATAATAATGGCACAAAGTATTATACAGTTACATTAATCTTTGAGTTGTCTGTACTTTATTATATAATTCGCAGGTCACTGAGTTTTACAATGGTTTATTTTTCATAAGTAATTATATAAAAGAATATGTTATTACACACTTTGAGTATTTTTCAAATTTATTTATTTAAACCTACCACCAAACCTAACAATGTTAAATCTATATCTTTATCAAGCGTAGCGTTGAATTGAACAATTCATCGGGAAATCCCAAACACATTATTTCCTAGGCTAGTGGGACTAGCCTGTTAGTTCTAAGCTGCGTCTTCTCGGTCAGGCAGCTTCGTCTTCTGTTCGTGTTGTTGCCTACTAGATGCCCTACCGATCAATCGTCATAATTATCAGGTGAGTTTCATGAGCCCTTGTTTTTCATGTTTTTACATATATTTTGGGTTGAGAAACTGGCTTGTTACAATTCAATTCGTGTTTGATTTAAACTCGTTACGTGCTCATTTTCAATCGTCTGCTATGTAAACCAAACAGGTAATCAACCATGTAAATGCGTTTGTAAACATGTATGCAGACGAGTTGAAAATGAGCACGTAACGAGTTCAATTACGTGTTTGATTTAAACTCGTTACGTGCTCATTTTCAATACTTGGTTTACTTTTTGAACGTAAACGCATTTTATACTTTTATGATTATGGATTAGCTTAGGTTGCATGAACTGTAAATCACTTGGAGGGTGAGCGCGAATGTTATAAGATAGATCTATTTGGGATTGACAATCCCCGTTCGGGTGACTAGCTATCACCGGGAACGAACGTTATACCATGTCGGATTACGATTGGATTGGCGCCTGCGGGGCCAACAATCACATATACATATTATTGCCCGGGTGTCCTTGGAGGGGACACCGGTAACGGGGGAACATATTCTTTTATTATTGCCCGGGTGTCCTTGGAGGGGACACCGGTAACGGGGGAACATATTTTTTTATTATGCCCGGGTGTTCTTGGAGGGAACACCTACGATGGGTACACTCTTACTGTGCCTTGAATAAAGTGGCATACATACAAGTCTACGTCACAGTTCATGAACTTAGAGTAATGGTAATCATGGTTTTATACACACTTGAATAAAGTGGCAATACATATTTTGGATATTTGTGATCCAACTTTGACACGTACATTTTGGGACTATTTGGGGATAGAAATGGTCTTGCATATTTTACAGCTAATTGATTTCTAAAAATCATGCGTACATTTTGGAAAGACGTTTAAGGATTTAAATGGTCACACAATCATTTTATGATACTGTAGGGAGACAGTAGTCACTAAACCTTTTTATATGACACTGTAATGATACAGTGGGCAGATACATTTATTGGAACTAACGTTTATATTTACAGAAACCTATGAACTCACCAACTTTAATGTTGACACTTTTAAGCATGTTTTTCTCAGGTAAATTATATGCTCGGATTTCTTGAAGTGCATTGGAGTCTTTACATTCAAAGCTTTTCATTGTGATGCAATTATGGGACATTTGTTATATCAAATTCAGATTTTGATTAAATCAACGAGATTACTTTTCAAACGACACATTTAGAGGTCGTTCTCTTGTATCTAGCGCTGTGTATTATGAAGTAGCACCCCAAGTGGTATTCCGCTGCGTTGTGTTTGTATTTCTTGGGGGATTTACACATATTTATCTTATACTGAAAGCATGGCTTCTCCAGAGCAAACGACAAGCTGGTAAAGAGTTATCAAAATCCTTTATAGCTGATGATTTACTCAAAATCATATGGTTCTATCATGTGCCATGGTCTTAACAAACCCAAACATTGACTAGTCTCCAAAGCAAACGCTTCATTGGTAAAGCGCACAACAAATCACGTTTATGGCTGGTAGTTCGTCCCTAAAAACAATCAATTTTTGAGGTTGCAGTCACTAGATTGGAGTGCAACAGAAACAGTTGCTGTCAAGAATTTGAAACATAAAGAACATTTAAAATTGAAGACACAAAAGTCCAAGAACAAATCCCTAACCAGTAGCAAGGTGAAGCTTAAAGAGTATTTTAAAGATCTAGAATGTTTTGAAAGACGAAGTTCATGAATAACGATCAAGTTAGGGGAGGATTGTTAGGAAAATATAGCTAAACAGACGTAATATCGTTCGTATTAAAGTTAATCTGTTACTAGCTTCAAGTTAGTACTGTAGACAATAGCAGTACACTGATAGTATGAAGTTAAGATCCGTAGAGCAGTTAAGTCTCTAGCATTAACTTAAGCCTGGCATGTCTTTTACAAAAGTTAATACTGTCTTGGTCAGATAGTCTAAGTCTGTTGTATTATAGTAATAGTTATATCAACAGCAGTTGTACACATAGTGAAGCAGATAAGCCATTATCTCTTAACGCGTTTAGGGTCTCCTTAAGCCTATATTAAGGAAACATAGAATAGGCAATTGTAAAACATATGAGTTGATTGACAGTATCTCAATCAAATTAGTAAATAAGTCAATACTTTTTAGTACTCATTCGTTTCTAATGTTCATCCCTGGTATAGATATTGATATTCCCGCTGCATTATTGTATCATTCACAGTTATTGCTGTCTCTCATCAGTATCTTTGAATCTATTCAAAGGACTATCAAGGCTCAAGATCAAGATCCTGTTTATAAGGACCTACACCCTCATTGGGCCTATGGAGGCCCTGTGTTGGGGTCGCATGGGATTTAACGAAACTACAAGAGACCCGTTACTAGCTTGCTTTCTAGTGTTTCTTAGGGCTCGTTAGTATACTAGTAACCGATGTGAGCTTATTCCACATGTGTAAGGGTCGGGTTTGCCACATGCATACGTTGGATAAGGTCGAATGCACGTTCCCTAGCCTTAGTGTTACGTTTACAACAAAAGTTTACATATAGACTTCTTACATTTTCGTGCATAAGGTTCTTGTTCACGTCGAGGTCCACGTTTCTATATAAACGAAATGTTGTTAAGGTCTTGCTTGTTAATATGTTATGTGTTACATGTTTCCTATGTATTTTTAAATCACACACAAGTTGTTATACGCAATAGCATTGCGTATAACACGTTCATTTGAAATTAACGTGCGTTTTCTTTAGTTATCCACTATTTATGTATTCAAGCATGACAAGAGAAAATAGTTAGCAAAGTATCATGTATAATAAGAACGTTATGGGTTCAAATGTGACTTACAAGAGTCCTAGTGTAGTGGTTGACGAGTTTTGGACGTGTAGAGTGCTAACCCAATGTATACCCGATCGAATTAACCCAATGTACGCCAACCCCTACCTCGTGCACTTCCTTATGCACTTGTATAGGACCCTTCGTGTCGTTTGTAGGTTCAAACAAGGTGGTGAGGGTATTCGTTGTGGTTTATGACCCGAATAAGAGGGTGTGTTTATTGTTAGAGTAAGTGAGAGTTGTAAGAGTGTTCAAGTGTATGTGTGAGAGTGTATTTATAGGTAATATGAGCTAGTTACTCCTCTTGGTTCCAAAACAAAACCAAACCGTGCCCTAGAGGGTGGTTTTGAGGAGTTCTAGTTGATTACTCATGGTTTTAGTCTAAACCACTCAAGTACAAGACTTAATGAGGGGATTTTGGTACATGATTTACTTAGTTAGCAAAATCTTATAGATTTGTGTGTATGCATGCATGAAATCGTGGTCTAGGGGGCAAAGAGAAGCAAGATGGTTAATATCCATTGTGTATTAATTTAGAGGAGACAATTAGGACATGTCTTAATTACTTAGAGCTTGTACATGTACCTTTAAGGATCATTAGGAAGATTTTGCTAGCTAATGTATCACCAAGGACGATTTTATGTGAGTTTACTTGCCCACATTCGGCACTAAAGTGATATAAACACAAGATTTGATTAAATTTTGTGTTTAGGCTTTCAAAGAGGGTATTGGTTTGAGTCTAGGTAAGTCTAAGCATTTCCGGGGTGTGTCCAAATGTATTTTATCGCGAAACGTAACCCTTTTACGTGACCAATAAAAATAAAGTACCTAAAGTACATAATTATCTCCCTAGTAATTATATATTACTTGGTGGATGAAAACTTTAATTTATTTGATGACCGTTTACATTCATTGATTATTTTTAGTCTACGCGATTTAGCTTAAAGGTAAATATTAAAAGTAAACGCGCATCGGACTAGAATAATTAGCGATCATTAATAGAGTCGTACAATGACATGAAAATGAGAAATGTTACATGCAGGAAGTTAAATTAAACAATAATAAACAAAAACGTTTAAGAAAATCCTAAAAATTATGAAATTAAGCTGAAAAACGGGAGCACGAATCCCGAACAAAGGGGGAAAAACCTAAAATCTTTAAAATTAACCCTACGAAGAAATTTTCACTTCTAAACTACTCTACGGGACAAATAACGAAGAATGAAAAAGACTAGACCGAAAACGGAGTTCGTTTGACCAAAAAACGAGTCAAGATAAAAAAAACGCACCCGGACCGCTCTTTAAAAAGCAAAAAGTTGTAAAAATGACTCTACGAAAAGTTTTAAATTTTTCCTACAAACTATATTACAAAATAAAATTTTCTAAAGAAGAAAAATATTTTTTTGATAATTTTTGTATTTTTTATGAATTTTTTAAACTTTTAACTAAATTAAATTGTAAAAAATACTAAATGACTTCAAAAAATTCTGAATTTTTTACAAAAAATACTTTACATTATAACAATCCTACGAAAAATAAAAAGCTAAAAATCGGCTTAAAAATAAGCCCTTCTTCATAGCCCATACTCGATATTCGTCCCTTTTTGAGAATAGCATTTTATGGTTGAGACTGTATGAGGAGATTTGTTGTGTTGTGTTTGTTGTGTTGGTTGTGCAGGTGGTGAGTGGATGGGAACTTCTTCATCTCTGTGTTCCACAGATCTGATTTAGAGAGTTTGTTTGGTTGGGATATTGATATAATGTTTTTACTGGATTTTATCTGTTCTTCATATCTCAGAGATTCACAAGAGACTCTTAGAGACCACTTATAATGGTCTACTAGATAATCCTGTATGGATCTTTACAGCAATATACAGGATGATATCCAAGATGTATAAAATAACAAGTGACTATGTGCGCAACAATACCTATGACAATACTACAGTGTTAATGCGGAGAAGACTTAACTCCAGTTACTCCAAGAAGAACAATGAACAACTGAATAACAACTTATTAATGTGTTCTTGAGGATTACAGATATGCTAATTATGATTATTGTATATATTTCTAAACTTGTGTATGCATCTGTGATTCTCTCTATTCATTATTTTATATCTATGCCAAAGGTAATCCTTTTATATACTAAGGATAACCCTAAATGGCTTACATATCTTTTTCTAAAATATCTAATAAATATCTTTTAAATATCTTCTCAACGGTACTAACTAACTATCAGTACTTAATACTTTGTACTGATCGGTACTAATATAACGAAGTATAACATTTGTATTGTCGGTACAATTAAGAAAACATTCAATCCTAACAATAACCATTGGTTGACCAATGAAGAGAATGAGAATTAATTCTGACACGTTTAGTCAACCGGGTGAGAGATGTATCGACGTATAGGAAATTAAATAAGCGACACGAACAAGATCATTTATCCTGATTTACTGGATCAGATGTAAGAAAGATTAGTCCGGAAATGAAGCTTTTATAATGTTTTCTAGATTGATTTCTTCGGGGTATTTCCAATACCAATAGATCCTCGACCAAGAGAAAACTACTACTACACATTGCCCAGTATGGAACTTTCACGTACACGTCTCATGCCTTTTGGATTGTGTAATACTCCAGTACTTTTCCAACGGTGATGATGCCCTATTTCCATGATTTGATCGCGAAAGACTATGGAAGGTGTTTATAGAAAGGATTTCTCAGATTTTGGGATAGTTTTGAGATTCATGCCTCTCCAATTTAGAAAAGATGCAAAACGATATAGAAGAAACACAATTTAGTTCTTAAATGGGAGAAATGCCACTTTATTGAAAAGAGAAGGAATTGTGATAGGAACATAAAATTCCCAAAGTCAGGAATAAAGGTTGATCGTCTAAATTCGATGTTAACGCTAAGCTACCTCCCCGACTACCCCTAAAAGGTGTCAGGAGTTTCCTATGACATGTATATGTTTTTACCGACGTTTTTCCAAGACTTTACAAAATAGCTAGACCCGATGACTCATCTTCTTGAAAAGGAACACCGTTTGTGTATTCTAGGATTGGTTATTGATGCTTTCAATACTTAAAAAGAACGTACCGAAAGCTCCAATCTTAGTTGTAGATCCCAGGATTGGAACCCTACCTTTCGAACTCAATGTGTAATGCAAATGATTCTTTGCGAATTGGTGCGTTTTAGGACAACGAAAGACGAAGCGCTTTCAGCCTATACATTAACTATAGACAATGACAAGAAGCTCAAATTCATTACAATACCACGGAAAAGGAAAATGCATGTCCGTTATGTATGACTTTGAAAAGTTTCGCCATACTTGTCTTATCTAAAGCATAGTTTATACGGATCAATCGGCTTATAGATACCTTACGAACAAACAAGACGCGTAAGTCGAGGTTCTCAGAGTGAGGCACTTTATTCCTATAACTAGAATTTGATATCACCATCCGTGATAAAAAAGAAAGTGAGAACCTTGCGCGGATCATTTATTAACTTGAGATCCACATAAGATGTGATAGAAAACAAGGTACATAAATACGCGCAATTTTCCTTTATAGACCTTGGAGAGTATTTCTAGTGAATAGTACCCCATGGATGCGACTATGCAATTACCATTGCGTGGAATTTATCAATCAAAGGAAAGATAACTCAACAAAAAAAAAAGTTTTTCAAGGACGTTAAACATTATTTTCTGGGACTATTCCTATCTTTTGGTATACATGTGCAGATTCAAATCATTCAACGTGTGTCATGGGCCACGAAGCTAATGAAATCCTCAAAGCTTGTCATGAAGGACCCACCGGGGGCCATCATGGTGCAAATCTCACCGCTCAAAAAGTATTTGATGCCGGTTTCTTTTGGCCTACCATTTATCGAGATATCAAATCTTGTGATACGTGTCAAAGACAAGGCAAAATTTTCAACAATGAATGAGATGCCACAAAATGCAATTCAAGTTTGTGAAAATCTTCGATGTAAGGGGTATCGATTTTAAGGACCATTTCCTTCATCACATGGGCATAAAACATCCACGTAGTCGTTGATATCTTATCGAAATGGGTTGACGCAAAGGTGCTCCCACAAATGAAGCTAGAGTTGTAGTAAAGTTTTTAAAGACTCTTTTTGCCTGATTCTGGGTGGTGGAAACACCTAAGCTATTATGAAGTGATCGTGGGGACCCTTTGTTTAGTAATGATTAGTTTTCAAAGTAATGACTAAGTATGGGGTTCACTACATCGTTTAGTTACCGCAAACCACCCTCAAAAAACGTCAGTGGAGGAGTACCCAATCGAGGTTTAAAACGTATTCTAGAAAGGACGTTTGGAGAAAATCGTTGCCTCGTGGTCCCACAAATAGACGATCCTTTATGGGCATATGTTTCGTACACTGCTTTTAAGACTCCAATAGGTTGTACCCCTACAAGTCATTGTACGAAACTGTCTTACCAATTACCTATTTGTAGTTAGAGCATTAAGCTATCTGGGCTTTGAAACATGCTAACTTCGATCTTTAAAACCGCGGTGATCACCGTAAGCTTCAACTTAATGAACTTAATGAGCTTCGTGATCAAGCTTGCGAGAATTCTTTGATATATAATGAAAGTACGAAGAAGCATCACACTCAAAGATCAAAAACCGCATTTTTCAATGATGGTGGATCGGAGTTTTACTCTTCAATTTAACTCTCGTCATACACATATTCTCACACCCCCCTCCACCACCTCCCAACCAAAGCCATTAGGGTGAGGTCTATATGCAGATCACAACCTACCAGCCCACTAAAAACACGCAACTGGGAGGAGGGGAATATATATAATGAATAAAAAAGGGGGGGGGGGGGGGGGGGGGGGGGGGGGGAGGGGGGGGGGGGGGGGCACCCTGCCACATCTATTGCCACCCCCCCTCCTGCGTGCTCTCGGAGTAACCTTATGGCGTCCACCCCCAGAGATTCATGGCTGGGCAGATGGAATCAACCATACCCAATACCGAATCATGCTACCCACGCACTCTTAAAGAGAGAATTTTTACCACCCAACTACACGAGCCCTGTCGAGGGGGGGGGGGGGGGGGGGGGGGGGGGGGGGGGGGGAAACTCACCCATGGGTAGAGCACGCCACTTATGAGTGCCTACGCATCCAACTCTCCCACAACTTATTGCACGAGAGATAAAGTATTTTTGTTTTTTATTTTTTTTTTTTTTTTTTTTTATTTTTTTTTTTTTTTTTTTTATGTTTTATTTTTTTTTTTGTTTTTTTTTTGTTATCTATTTTTATTTTTTTTTTTTTTTTTTATTATTTGTTTTTTAGTTTTTTTTTTTATATTTTTGTTTTTTTTGTTGATTCTTTATCTTCATATTGGTTCTCTGTGATATTACTCTCAAAAATGGCATAATGGAATATCTAGAGGAAGAAGTACTAAGACTTTTGACGGACTATGATTTGAATATAATAGTATATATAATATATATATAACTAAAATACCAATTATCAAATAATATAAGAAGTAAGTATTCCGTTAAGAAATGAAAATCACTTTAGGAAAAGTGATGACCAAATCTTCCTGAGTCATATCCCCGGCGAAGCGTGAATTGAGAATCGGTTAAGTTTGTGATCGTGTGATTTGAATAGTCAATATTTTGGGTTTTTGATTCTATTTCTACTTATGAAACGCAAAAACAAATAAAGGCAAACAAACAAATAAGGCAATTAAGATTTAAGCACGAAAACGATAACGGGAAATTAAAAACGCGACAAGTAAGCAAGTAAATCAAATGTTAACCCTACAAACTCAAATTTAATTTCTAAAAATCCTAAGTGATTAAAAATAATTTTAGAAAAAAAGAATTTTATATTTTATATTTTTATTTTATTTATTATGAATTATAAACACTTTTAATGTAAATGAAACATTAAAAATACTAAACTAATTTATAAAAATCTGGAAAAATTACTAAAAGTACTTTGGATTATTATTAAGATAATGGTACAAATAAAAATCAGATAAGCTCTTTTAAAAAGCTGCTAATCAACTGAATTCACTTATAAGCCTAAACTATAAAATGTGTATAAGAAATTAATAGTGCAAAGTGTTAATAGAAAAGTCCCAAGGGCGAGATGGTAGTGAGTGTGTGTGTTAAAGTGTTATCTATGAGAAGGGGAGGTCACAGGTTCGAACCCTGTGGCTTCCCTTTTTGATAAAACATTTTTTTAGTTTTCTTTTTGAAAAAGCTAAATATAAGAGCAAAATAAGAAACTTTTATAAAACAACTTTTTCTAAAACTTGAAAATAAGCTAGGAAAAAGCAATTTGAAATGACAATTTAAGCTTAAGACTTTTTAACTAAAACAGATTCTAAGAATATTTAACCAACTTTAAGCTAGTATTGAGAACAATTAAGCACTTTAAATGAGTTGAAAACCCAAACAGATTAAGATGATATCCAAAATACACATAGAAGCCTAGAAATAAGAAAATTGAGTTTTAGAAAATAAGCTAAGGAAAAAAAATTGAAAATGCAAGACTTAACCAAGCGTTATTTGAAATTAAATTGCTTCTTACAGGACACTCTTTTAAGACATAAAAACTCATTTTGAACACACTAATAATTGAAAACATAATGAAGCTTATACTACAATAATCATATGACTAACAAATTCAAAATCCCAAACAACTATTAGCTAACCTAAATTTATGAATGAAAATAGACTTAAGTACTTTTGAAACTGTGACTATTAACTTTTGACAGTTTGTTTCCAATTCTTCAAATGACAATTGCAAAAACTTAGCAGACTATATTCTACCCAATTGTGACCCTTAATCAAACATTTAGACAACTTAAAACTGCAACTAATTAAGCTCTAAAATATAAGCAGATTTAGAAAACTAGAACACCCCAAATTCAAAACATTATGAGATTAAACCTTAAACTTGAGTTTTAAACCTTAAAAACTTAAATAAACTGGCTTTTAAGCTTAATGTGGGCTTATCAAAATTGACTAAGTGGTCAGGAGCAAACTAGCGTACTAACTCAAGTTAGTACTGCTAGTGCCAAACACCCATTAAGTTTTATGAAAACCATTTTAAACTTAAAAACAGATTTATAAAAGCAATAAAACTTAAAACAGATTAAGATCTAAGTATATGAAGAACTTTTAAGCAAAATTCAACCACAAATAAGCACTAATTAATAAGCTAACTTACTATGCATATTTTTGGCTTTTCTAAAACAGTTTTTATGGAAACTTAACTAAAACTCAAAACATATAATGAAATACTTAAAACTAGAACAAATTAGCTAAATGTAGACATAATAAGCACAATCAAAGAAGGATTAAGCACAAATAAGCAGAGATTAAGCAGTGACAGAAAATAAGCTTTAAAAGGGATTTTGGAACTTACACAAGCCTTTGCTCAAAACAAGGCTAATTCATGCTTATTTAGAGCTTATCAACAAGCTCCAGCTTGTTTAGAACAAGCTGGTATGGTCATATAAGCCCATCCAGGTTTGGCTTATCTTCAAAATAAGTTGAGGTGATTTAAGAGTGAGATTTTGAGGTGAGTTACTAATTCAGTTAAGCTTTTGAAGGCTTAACTGAATGAAGAGCTAGCTTATTAGGTATTAGAGAGCTTATTAGAGCTTATTAAGTTGTATCCAAACACATGTTTAACAAGTTTTCTTAAAGTAAAACAGAATTTAAAGGCACAATGTAAATGAAACTGATATTTTTATTAAAATTCAAACGTTTACAAGCTTTTAAAAGGATAAACACATTAAAACAAGGCAATAAGCTAAAAGATTACAATAATAAGCTACTAAACTAAATAATAAGCTAAAAACTAGACATCTTCTTTGTGTGAGGAGGCTTCCTTTTATAGTGAAGAGAGGAAGGATCCAGAACCCTAGGACGCTCCCTAATCTTCAATCTTGTCCATCCAATCCAAACCGTCTCAAAAATCCTTCCATCATAGCCCTTGGATTAAGTGCACGTCACATCCTCCAATCATTGGCCTTAGGATTTCCAGCGTGTCATTCTATTGTCAGGCGTGTCAGGGGCTTTTAGAAGCATACGTGAGCGTGGGTGAATGGGTGAATTGCTTTAACCCTGTGTGATAATATGTTGATGGTGAAAATAGGAGGGAAGGGAGAGATGGTAAACAATATATTTGACCCGTTGACCCTATGTGTTTTATAAGTTTGATCGGGTCAAGGTTATAAAAGTTATTGGGATTTGACTTAATCTTGGGCCAGGAATGGTTTATGGATTTATAGATTTGGACTTTTGGTTTTGCAAATGGATTAAAGTGTTAAGGCTTATATTTAGTATAGATACAAAGATAATGGTCTGACCCGGCCCATTAAAATGGGTACGGGTTGGCCCATTAAGGATGTATACGCCTTCGGCTTCGATTTTCCGCGTTCTTTCCATTCCCATGCTCGGTTTTGTCCGTTTGAATTCATTTTTGTCCTTTTTGTGATATATCCATACCTGCAAAACACAAATCATAAAATACACATATACAATGCATTTTTATGTCATTTTCGTTCATTATTGGTCTTTTAAGCTCATTTTATTAGGTAAAAGGTATGTGTATTTAAGCATATGCCAAAATCCCCTATACTAAGCTATTGTCGTGTCCTCACGCAATGTCATAAACACACTTAGAAAACCAAAAATTTCCACCCCTTTAGACTAATTACCTCGAAAAGTAGCTAAGTGCTCATCTAAGGGGAGTAAGAAATCACTAGTTTTGAAATGCTCCCCGTTTTGCCATTTGTATGCATTTATTATTATTCATACATATCATAACTTCACAGAACAAGAAACACTAAAAGGATAAATTCATCGTCCTTGATTTTTCACCCGTCCCAAACCAAGCTTAAAAATGAAATCATTGCTAAATACAAGTTAAGATGCTAACACTACTCATAAATGCAAATTGTGTATGCATAACTACTTTCTACTCCCTCATTTCCTAAATCCTCTAAAGATTTTATTATTTTTATTGGCGACAAATAAATTAATGTCTTATTCTCATAAAGTAACCCTGGTTTAGACCATAATTAGTTTGAAATCCTTTCCTAAAGAGACGATATGGTGAGAATAAGGTCCACATTAAGGTTCTAATTTCACACGATTTAGGGGTTATCCTATTCAGATAACCCCAGAGTCAAAATTTGGCTTTATTATTATTATTATTATTATTATTATTGCAACATTATTAAACCCCCCGGTCCTTTAAACAACTGCCACATCGTTATGCGAGCCGACCATGGTCCAGGAGTCTTATTTCGACCAGGAGATCCTCAACCTTTTAGAGGCTGCAACATCGGTTGTGAGCCGGCAAGATGCAGCAAACTTTTATCAGTCTCGGATTATTACTATGTGCCTTATTTAGAAGACTGCCACATCGGTTGTGAGCCGGCAAGAGGCAGTAAACTTTTATCAGCCCATAGTTTTTATTATTATTATTACTACCTCCACCCTTTAAATGACTACCACATCGGTTGTGAGCCGGCAAGAGGTAGTGGTCTTATTTCGGCTTTGGTTTATTACATAACTATTATTATTATAGCCAAATTTCAAGTCCTGTGGTCTTTTAACTACCTAGACAACGGTAGCGAGCCGTCAGGAATCGGTAGCCTATTTCCCCACAACACTGACAAAACCTCGATGTGTACCTTACTTTCACCAGAAGGAATCTCTACGAAGTGATTTAAACTAAGAATCACAAAAACCTAAAGTAACTTTATTTATTCAACAATTATATAATGTTTATTAAGCTGATGGGAGAAAAAAAGCCACAATTAACCTCTATGAGCCTTAAAGAGATCCAACTACTCTATGTTTAGCATCTAACTTATATAAAACTCTATCATTTCTCGTTCTTCGCAAATTTAAAATCTTTACTAAAAAGATCCGCGAATGCTTAGTCTAATAAAACAAGCTTTTCATATTTAAAGTCTATCATGGAAACTTGCAAACTCTTGGCTTTTTATAAGCTAGAATTCGCGTTTTAAAGCTTCTTGTATAAAAGACTAGCAAAAGCTTAAATTTATATAAGTTAAGGGGCAAGCTAGAGCGCAACATGCTCAATCAAGTCAAAATTTATTCCTTAAAAAGACAAAACTACGTGTCAAAATACTTATTCTATTTTTGAAATTTTTTTAATTTTGGCATATTTTTGTTGAAAAATGAGGTTACGTAAAGACAAGGCAAATGCAAGTAAGATCAAATCGAAAGATCCCCCCCCCCATACTAGAACTACACATTGTCCTCAATGTGAGACTGTCACCCCCATACTAATTTCAAGGCATAATCTAAATATTAAAGGGTCTCAACGCAAATCTAAAGTCGTTTATTAATTATGCTAATAGATAAACGTGAATCAATAAGATCTAGGATATCGGATTCCCATAAATAAGCATGCGATGGATAGAAGATCGAGTGAACGATGGACAAAAACACGAGCACGAGAGTCTTCAAAATCCAGGTAATCCTGGACATAAAACACAAAACATGAAACACGAGAAAGGAAGAGGTGAGCCTCCTCACATCACACTTATTAGAACAATTATACTAATATACTACTACTAGGGATAAGCATGGGTTGCCACCCACGAAGCACTTATTTTTGTTAACCGAGTCACGAGCCTGACTCGACCCCGAATTTAGTGGTCTATAGGGAAGGTTTGGAGATCCGGGATAACCATCGATGGTATGTCCCCTCCAAAATAGTGCTTGAGTCTATGATCGTTCACCTTGAAATTTGGTCCGTCGATTTGAGATAACTAGACGGTACCATAAGGGAAAACTTGAGCAATGGTGAACGGTCCGGTCCAACGGGTTTTGAGCTTGCCCGAGAAAATCTTTAATCGAGAATTGAAGAGAAGAACTCGATCACCAACGTTAAAAACGCGGTTCTTAATCTCGGAGTCATGAATTTTCTTCATTTTCTTTTTGTAGATTAAAGATTTCTCGTAAGCTTGATCCCGGAGTTCATTTAATTCATTCATTTAAACTTTTTGGTGATCACCCGCAGTCTTAAGGTTAAAATTACAATGTTTTAAGGCCCAATAGGCCTTGTGTTCAAGTTCGATAGGAAGATGTGCAAGCACACCGTACACCAATTTATATGGAGTACAACTCTATGGTTTTTTTTTTTGTTTTTTTTTTTTTTTTTTTTTTTTTTAGGGGGGGGGGGGGTCCCCCCCCCCCCCCCCCCCCATTTTTAAAAAGGCAGTACGAAAGGCCCACAAGGCGGCATCTAAATTATCAGACCACAAAGCACGGTGTTCGCCTAGGTCCTTTCTAAGATACGTTTCAAACCACGATTTGAAACCTCCACTTGTCCACTTGTTTGTGGATGATACGCGGTAGAAAGATGGTAGGTAACTCCATACTTAAGCATGACCTTCGCGAATTGGTCATTGCAAAAATGGGTACCGCGATCACTAATTATAGCACGAGGAGTTCCAAATCGGGCAAAAAGAGATTTCAAAAATTTAACAACAACTCGAGCATCATTAGTGGAGAGCGCTTTTGCTTTAACCTATTTAGATAAATAGTCAACGGCTACGAGAATGTACTTGTTCCCTTGAGAAGACAGGAACAGTCCCATAAAATCGATGCCCCACACGTCAAAGATCTCGCATACTTGGATTGCATTTTGAGGCATTTTATCTCTTTGCAAGATTTTGCCTTGACGTTGACAAGCGTCACACCGTGTGACCAAGTCATAGGCATCTCGGTAAATAGTCGGCCAATAGAAACCAGAATCAAAGACTTTCTTAGCGGTGTAGTTGGCACCATGATGTCCCCCGGTGGGTCCATTATGGCAAGCTGTGAGGATATCAACGGCTTCTTGGCTGTAAACACATCGTCTAATCATTTGATCCGCACAAATCCTAAACAAGTAGGGGTCATCCCAAAAATAATGCCTAACATCCTTAAATAACTTTTTCTTTTGTTGGGACGACATTCATTTTATAACGAAATTCCCTACATGGTAATTTGCAATGTCGGCAAACCATGGGGTACTCGAATCACCACGAAAGGTAACCATCCCAAGTGTCTCGAGAGGAAATGTTTTTGTAATTTCCTTTTTCTCAAGATCACTTTGATGGGGATTTTCTAGTCTTGATAAGTGGTCAGCCGCAAGATTCTTCGCTCCTTTTTTATCACGAATTATGACATCAAATTCTTGGAGTTGGAGAATCCACCGGAGCAATCTTGGCTTAGCATCTTGCTTAGCAAGAAGATACTTTAGAGCCGAATGGTCCGTATACACTATGGTCTTCGATAAGACTAAGTAAGGCCGGAATAATTATTTTTCCGTTGTAGTTTAATGTGCTTGAGCATCCGTCATGGTCTTACTAGCATAGTGTATAGGCTGAAAATGTTTGGTCTTACGTTGCCCCAAGACTGCACCTACCGCGTAATCACTAGCATTACACATAATTTCAAATGGTAGGTCCCAATTGAGGGCAACTAAAATTGGGGCTTCGGTTAACTTTTTCATAAGTATATTAAACACTTCAATACATTCTTTTGAGAAAATAAACAGAGTTTCTTTTTCAAGAAGATTGGTCATCGGCCGGGCGATTTTAGAAAAATCTTGAATAAATAGACGGTAGAACCCGACGTGACCTAAAAAACTTTGAACACCTTTAACGGAAGTCGGATGAGGGAGTTTAGCTATAACATCAACTTTATATTTGTCGACCTCAATCCCGGACTTTGATATCTTATGTCCTAGAACAATGCCTTTTTTTACCATAAAATGGCATTTCTCCTAATTTAGAACTAAATTAGTGTCTTCGCACCGTTTTAGCATTTTGTCTAAATGGGAGAGGTATGACGAGAAAAAAATCCCCAAAGACCGAGAAATCGTCCATAAAGACTTCCATTGTTTCATCGATCATGTCGTGGAAAATGGCCATCATGCACCTTTGGAACGTGCCCGGAGCATTACATAAACCGAAAGGCATACGTCGATAGGCAAACGTCCCATAATGGCAAGTAAAGGTGGTCTTCTCTTGGTCTTGCGGGTCAATTGGAATTTGAAAATATCCTGAGAAACCATCTAGAAAACAATAGTATTCATTTCCCGCGAGTCTCTCAAGCATTTGGTCCATAAACGGTAATGGGAAATGATCTTTACGGGTGGCATCATTTAACTTTCGGTAGTCAATGCATACACGCCATCCCGTAATTAATCGAGTAGGTATCAATTCATTATCATCATTTTCAATTACGGTTATACCACCTTTCTTGGGCACACAATGGACGGGGCTAACCCATGGGCTATCGGAGATGGGATAAATTAATCCGGCTTCAAGAAGTTTGATAACTTCTTTCTTGATAACCTCATGAATTTTTGGGTTAACCCGTCTTTGATGTTGGACCGTGGGTTTAACATTATCTTCCATCAAAATCTTATGAGTACAAAACTTCGGATCTATTCCCTTAATATCCGAAATCTTCCAAGCTATGGCACGCTTATGTGATCTAAGAACCTTAAGAAGAGCGGTCTTGTCCTCATCTTTTAAGTCTTTAGCGATTATGACGGGTAATTTATCGGTACCCTCCAAAAACGCGTACTCAAGATGAGGTGGTAAGTCTTTGAGCTCAAGCTCGGGGAGTTCATCACTAGAAGGTTCAACGGTCTTAAGTTCCTCAAATTTTTGTTCTTCCAGAGGGAGGGTGGAAGATGGGTCAGAATTAAGCAATCTTTCAAGGGTGAGAAGGTATTCTTTTGGATCGAAGTCGGCATCATCAATTCCCGGTGGAATTGATTTGGTAGTAAGACAAGCTTCAATCTCTTCCAAAATGAAGTCACCTCCCTCAAAAGGAGTAAGAGAGGGGGGAGAAATAGAAAGGGTTGGTTTCGAAGTTGGGGTGGGATTGCCACTCTTGGAAATATCCAAAAATCCAAGTACTTCTTGAGCATACTCCTCACAAGCTACATCAATAACATCGACTTGGTTAACCTATTCAATGATATTGTAGGAGAATGTCTTAGTATCACCAACTTTGAATGTTATGGATTGGTCATCATGTGGAAGGGTCATTTGTTCACCGTGAACATCAATCAAAGCTCGTGCCGTCCTCAAGAAGTGTCTCCCGGGAATCAAAGGAACTCAAGGATCGGCAATATAATCAATGACTACGAAGTCGGTCGGAAAGAAAAATGTTCCAACTTTTACGAAAACATCCTCGGCAATGCCGGTTGGAGTAGAAATCATTCGGTCGGCAAGTTCAAGTATCATTCGGGTTTTGGTCAAATCCGGGAGATTTAGCTTTTCCCATACGGAAAGAGGCATTAGGTTGATGCTTGCACCGAGATCGGCCAAGGCTAAGCATTCATCCATCTTCGGAAAATCACACGGTATAAGAAATCTACCGGGGTCTCCAAGTTTTTCAGGAAACTTTTTGAGGATAACCGCCAAGCAATTTTCATTCTCCGGCGTCTTGATCAAGTCAATTATCTTATCTTTGTTATTGAGGAGCTTCCTAAATATTGGTGCAAATTTGGGCATGTGTAGGAGAGCATCCGTGAAACTAAGCTCGAAGTGGAGATTCTGAAAAATCTCCATAAATTTCAAAGCTAAAAGATCGTCTTTTTCACGAAGCTTCTCCTTGTTAATCCTTGAAGGATAAGGTATGGTCGGTTTAGCCTTTGGAGAAACAACGGGCTCATCAATTTGAGTTTGAGTTTGGGCCATCGGAGGGTGGATGTTTTCGGTGCTCGGTTGCACCGTATCCTTTGTCACCTCGGGTTCGTGTTCCACCACCTTAGGAAGAGAAGAAGGCGGAAGTGGAACTTGGGGCCCATCATAAGAAACACCACTTCGGGTAGTGATTGCTTTCAAGTCACTTCTCGGGTTAGCAACGGTGTTGCTAGGAAGAGAACCCGACCCCGAAGTAGAGGCGGTATTAGTATTCATGAATTTGGTAAGCATGTCCGTTAAATTAGTCATTTGGTTTTGCATATTTTTCATAACCGCATCATTAGCTTTGATGTAGATTTGAAAGTCATCCTTTGACACACCTTGTGTTTGAGGAGCCGGAGCTTGGTAAGCGGGGTTGATAAATAAAAGACTTTGGTTGTAATAAATTTCCTCGGTTTTGATTGTAACGGTTTTGATTATTTCTTTGATTTTTTTGATTGTTTTGATTGTTTTGAACGGGAGGAAAACCGGGAGGTCGAATTTGATTTGCAATCATCGGGGGGGACTAACCGGTATTTCCTTGGTTGTAGTTAACCGCGGCGGCTTGTGAAACGTATTCTTGAATATTGTCACGATAAACGTTGCCATCGGTGGCGGGACAATTACGGTAAGAATGAGCACCACCGCAAGTTACACAACTTTCCTCGACCGCTTTTACGGTAGCGGGAGCTTGGGATTGGTTTTTCTTATCGAGAAGCAAGGCTTTCACCATCTCTTTAAGTTCGGCAACATCGGGTGAAACATCGGGGGTAGAAGAGCTCGTACTCACTTTGGCAACAATCACTTTGCTTCGTGAATAACGAACTTTGGATTTGCTCTCGATGATGGCTAAGCAATCTCGAGGCATTTTGTCTAAAAAATTACCACCCGCGGCGGAATTCAACGAATCTTGATCATTAGAGTTCAAAGCATTGTAGAAAGTATCGAGTTGATGTAATTCCGAGAAACCATGATGTGGGCATGCACGAAGGAGATCCTTGAATCGGTCCCATGCCTCACTAAAAGATTCATCAAAACGTTGTTGGAAATTGGTGATTTCATTTCGAAGGTTTGTTGTTTTGGAGGGAGGGAAAAATTGGTTGATAAACTTTGAAACAAGATCATCCCAAGTAAGAATCGATCGAGGGGGTTCTTTTTCGAGCCAAATCTGGGCGGCCCCCTCGAGGGAAAATGGAAAAAGCATAAGCTTAATCGACGTATTCGGAACGTTTGGGAACTCAAAGTGATAAGTGATCTGTTGAAATATCGAAAGTAACAACAAGTAATAGCTGCCAATAAAAACCCAAATTGGGTCGCAGCGGAATAAGGGTCCGGGGCGTGTTACTTCATAGATCAATAACACAAGATGTATATAGAACGACCAAAAAGTCGTTTAAAAACTGATACATTGGATTTAACAAAGTATTTGTTACATAAGCCGAAGCTTCACTTGTCCACTTGTTCAAAGTACAGAGATTTCTAGCCCATACAGTTATAAAAAATGTAATGCGATAAAATCTTTAATGCATGATATCCCAATCAAAACCACCAATGTATCCCGTGCACCTCGTGCTTACTGATCTCCTGAAAAACATTGCTTTAAAACGTCAACAATAATGTTGGTGAATTCATAGGTTTGATAAATCATAATATGCAGGACCGCAAGACTTTCCCGTGATAATGCAACACATGCAGACATCACAAAACCAGATTACATTTTCCTAAGCTCATGACACTGAAGCTCGACGATCTTTCTTGCAATAATAATATATATTGCAATTTCTGCCCGATTAGATGTTCAACCCGAAAACATCCCCAAATTCGACATGCTATACGTTCGTTCCCGGTGATAGCTAGTCACCCGAACGGGGAGGTCGTTTCCCCAAATAGATCTATTCATAACATTCGCGCTCACATAATGTAATTAACAACTACATCTATGCAATTGACAGTTCATGATAATGGGCTCAACTTGGGTTATCGCTACTTAGGCAAACATGTAATCAATATAAAATATCCACTTGCGTCTAATTTATAAAACAAAGCATGTTTCCACCCCATAGTTATAAATTATTGAAATCGTAAAAATGTGGGGCTATGAACTCACCTTGAGTTCAGATAATCCAAATATTACAGATAACGCGTCACGCAAAACGTTTAGATGCAACCTATTTAAATTAAGGTCGTATAAGTACTGAGTACTTTAATTAATAACATTATATAATCCTATAGTTGTTACATCGTACTATCGTTCGGGCTATCATAATTAAAGAGGTCATGACATGACGTACGAGGAGTTAGGACACTTTAAATCGTAAATCCAACAACTCGTCGATACGCCATCCGAAGAGGCCTCATTATGAAACTCCCTAGTATTATAGCACTTTGATAACCACTCAATATTCTATATAGCATAATCACCGACTAATCGTTTTAGTAAAATAATATTTATAAAGTGAAAACGTTTATAAATATACTTTTTGTAAAAATGACCTAATTTGGTCGTTTTCTAAGCCATCTCGCGTTTCTTACGCCAACGTCTACGCAGTAAGACGATGAACAGAAATATTACATTTTCAAGTTTTTAAGATTCTGCGATGAATAGTAATTTTACTGTTCACAACAGCTAGTTTGTCGTTTTTAGTTTTAATTAGCGTAAACTTGTAATCGTAATAACTTATTCGTTTTAATCCTGATTTTAGTGATTCCTTCGAGTACGTCTTTGTTATTAAAAGATGTATTATATTTTATAAAGTTGGGTCTGCTGATGAATAGTACTTTTACTGTCAAGTTTATAAAAGTACTTTATAAACTTTAATGATCGAAAAATGTCCGTAGTTTATTCGTTAAAGTTCCGTTTTAAGCGTTCTTTCGAGTACGATCTCGATTAATAAGTTATAATCATATTTTTGATGTTTTAAAAATATGAGTTTTCTGTAATTAATAGTGCTTTTTTATAAAAATAGTTTTATAAAAGTATTTATCGTCGTAAAATCGTAATTAACGTATCTTTTTCGTTATAAATCGGTTTTTCGAGTTTCTTATCATTTTGGAATCGTCATAAGGCGTATTATTTTTATAAAATGTTCTACCTACTGTATGAAGTTCGAAACAAAACACCCTTTTATACATTTATGTATACTTTTAATCACAACCTTTTTAAGTAAACTTTAAAACCCTAATTTATACCTAAACATGTTTATACTTAAACAACATGTTAACATACTTTTACATCCATTTTTCCATGATATATATGACCATATGACATAAGAAAAAGTGTGTAAATTCATAAACATAAGTGATAACTCTTTTTACATATTTAAAAAGTCCTAAGTGGTGATTTAGCCATAATTAACATATAACACATAAAATCATGATAATAAAAAGTATAAAGGAATTAGGAAGACCTTAGGGAGGATGTATGAGATGAGAAATAAATGCTAAACCCGTGTTTAGACTCAAAACCAAAGCTTACAAGCTTATAAACCCTAGATTAGGTTTGAAACCCTAATCTTCCCTTTTCTTCCTTAATACTTGCAAATGATGATCCAAGGCTTGCAAACACTTTAGTGTGCCTTAGGATTGATGTGTAAAGGGTTGTATAGATTGTAGAAAAATTTTGTATGGTTTGCTTAAGGATGGCTTTTGAGCCGTGGCCTTATGGAGAGAAAGAGAGAAAAGAGTGTGATTTTTATAAGTGAAAGTGTATGAAAAGTTTACTTAAGAGTGCATGTATTTATAGGAAAAGGTATTAGATATTTGTTAGTTGCAATGTTTGACTAGAAAGTCCAAGGGGGGGAGGGGGTCTTCTTGCCGTGGGATTCAAGGGAACAAGGGGAGGGTTTTAAGGGTTTAATGGTTTATGTTTATGTGTTCCCCCTAATGGGAATCATCCCATGAAATCAAGGGTGGTGTTTCCTAGTTAATTTTCTTATTAATTTGTATGTTTACTTGCACATTTATAAAAGAAAAGTGTAAGTAAACTTTTGATTAAAAGTAAAGTGTAGTTTTTATATAAGACTTTACTTTGTAAAGTCTTGGTATTTTGTAAAGTATTTGTTATCTTGTATAATCATATGAGACGTGTATAAATATATACATATGCATAAAGTTTTATAAACTTTGATCATTGTATATAAACGTAGGTATTTGTTGAAGCGTATGTTAATTTTTAGGGTTTCCGGGAAAACCTAATTGTCATTTATCGCGAAACGTAAACACTTTCACGTATCCGATAAAATAACTTGTGTAATGTTAATAATTATCCTCAAAATAATTACTTAACCCTTGTTTGACGTAAACAATAATTTGCTTGATGCCCGTTTACGTTAACTGATCATTTCTTGCTTACGCGATTTAACTTAACGATTTCGATTAAAAACAAATGCGTACAATGAAAAAAAAATAATTAGTGACTTATCAACGTCGTACATTGTCCTAAAACACGAGGTGTTATAGTCTCCCCTGGTTAGCTGAGCCTTGTCCTCAAGGCTTAAGACGCAGCACTTGACGACGGCCCGGTCCTTAAGAACAGATGTGGGAATAACTTCGAATTGATCTTTCGCGTTCATGTAAACTCTGGACCTCTCTTGAGATCCAATGAACCTTGACTAATGGGATTAACGGCTTTCGCTCAACCTTTTAACTTCACGATCTGTGAACCTATAGGTTCCTCGACAACATGAAGCCTGGTCAACAAAATGAATCCGTCCAACGGAACGGCTAAGGGTTGTCGGCATGACACTTCTTTAAAGTTGGACACGTGAAATGGTAATTATGAACTCTGCTCCGGCTCCTCAGGAAGCTCGAGCTTGTATGCCAACGTCTCCAACCTTTTTATTACTTGAAAGGTCAACAAACCACGGATTTTAATTTCCCTCGTTTTCCAAGGCGAAACCTGAGCATCACTTTATCTCCAACCCTCCAAACTCCATCGGCTAACGCTTCAAAATCAGCGTAGCTGTTCTTTGCCATCACGAGCGGCTTGCATCCTTTGCTTAACTTGAATGATTTTCTCAGTCGTCCTCTTTACTACTCTGGACTGGTGAGTTGAACATCTCCACCTCGGCCACAAAATAGGCGAACGACATTTTCACCCGTAAAGTGCCTCAAAGGGCGCAGCCTTTAATGCAAGCATATAAACTGTTATTGTATGAAAACCTCGACTAATGGCATATGATAAAACCCAACCATTTCCAAAGTCGAACACGCAAGCTCGAAGCATATCTTCAAAGAATAGAAAAAGAGTTTTGTAATGGATCTCTCGCTTTGTCCGTCAGTTTCGGAGATATGCCGAACTCATACTAAAACTTGTACCCAAAGTATTTCGAAGTGTACCTCCAGAAATTTGATGCGAACCCTAGGGTCACGATCACAATAATCGAGACCCGGTATTCCATGCCTTGTTACTACTTCCTTTAGAAACATTTCTCGCTAGTTCTCCAGAGGTCAGATTTTCTTTCATGGGTATAAAGATTGCGGACATTTGTAAGACTGTCAATGATTACCCAAATGGAGTCATACCCTTGTGATGACTTTAGGAAGCTTGTGACAAAACCAACATTATATTGTCCCTATCTTCCATTGAGGTATCTCAGGTTGTACCAACAAACCACCCTATTGTCTCGAGGTTTGGACTTGACTTAGCATAGGGGTCCAAGCACTTGCTAACATATGTGGCGATATCTACTTTCATAGGCCTCCAATATAGCTTCCTTTACTGTCTTGATACATTTTCTCGGAACCTGGATGGACAAATACTTCGATTGTGGGACCGTGCATGATCACATCCGCCAATCGTTATAACAAGGTAACCAACTCTTACCATTGAGGCATATGTTCCATCCGTACGAGTTCCAACTTTCCGATCTAAGTACTCTGGAAATTTAGCATTTTTAAAACAGCATACCTCTAACATCCTCATTTATTATGTTCTCTGGTTTCTGTGCTTCAGTCTAGCATTCAAGATTTGCTTATGTAAGATCCAAAGCTAATAGTCTACTAAAGCTCGAACTCTTTAACGGTGGTTCCTGTTCTTTCCTGCTCAGGCATCAGCAACGACATTTGCCTTCCCCTAAGGAATAACGAATATCGCAATCGTAATCACTAAGCAACTCTAACCATCGGCGTTGTCTCATGTTCAATTCCTTCTGATTAAGAATATGCTGTAAACTCTTATGATCAGTGAACACCGTACACTTGGTACCATATAGATAGTGCCTCCAAATCTTCAGAGCGAACACTACTGCTCCAAAAAAAGGGAAAAAAAAATTGGGGGGGGGGGGGGGGGGGGAAAAAAAAAAATAAAAAAAAAAAAAAAAAAGAAAAAAAGTTCATCCAGATCATGAGTAGTATAGTTCTTCTCATGGATCTTTAACTGGCGTGATGCATAAGAAATAACCTTTTCCCTTTGCATCAACACAGCGCCCAAACCCTTGATCGAAGCATCGCAGTATACGATAAAATCTTCACTTCCTTCGGGTAAAGCCAGAATTGGTGCACTACACAACTTCTGCTTCAATAACTGGAACGCTGCCTCTTGTTTATCACCCCACTCAAACTTGACCTTCTTTTGAGTGAGCTTCGTCATTGGTTTGGCAATCTTTGAAAACCCTTCAATGAATCGCCGATAATACCCAGCAAGACCTAAAAACTGACGAATCTCCGTTGGTGTCTTAGGAGATGCCCAATCTTTAACGGATTCGATCTTGGCTGGATCTACGTGAATGCCTTTATTATCAATCACGTGACCGAGGAACTGTACTTTGGGAAGCCAAAATTCACACTTGGAAAATTTTGCATACAACTCCTCTTTCTTCAACAACTCCAGTATTATCTTCAGATGCTCTTCATGCTCTTGCTTGCTCTTGGAATAGATCAAAATATCGTCAATAAAGACAATTACGAATTTGTCCAGATAAGGTTTGCACACTCGGTTCATGAGGTCCATAAACACAGCAGGTGCGTTGGTCAAACCAAACGGCATGACTTGGAATTCGTAATGTCCATATCGAGTTCTGAAGGCAGTCTTTGAGATGTCTTCTTCTCGAACCTTCAATTGGTGATAACCTGACCTTAGGTCGATCTTCGAGTAGACACTCGACCCTTGAAGTTGGTCAAATAAGTCATCAATTCTCGGTAGTGGATAACGGTTCTTCACCGTTAGTTTGTTTAGTTCCCGATAATCTATGCACATCCGTAACGATCCATCTTTCTTCTTGACGAATAGAACTGGAGCTCCCCATGGTGATGAACTAGGTCTTATAAAGCCTTTATCGGAAAGCTCTTGTAGTTGATCCGCCAATTCTTTCATTTCTGATGGGGCCAATCGATAAGGTGCCCGTGCTACAGGTGCAGCACCAGGTACTAGATCGATATGAAATTCCACTTGTCTGGTAGGTGGAAGGCCTGGCAAGTCCTCGGGAAATACTTCTGGGAAATTTTTGACGATCGGTACCTCTTCCAGTTGCTTCTTCTTCGACTTGTCTCCAGTCTCCTTGACGGTAATATGTGCCAAAAAGACGTGACATCCTTGTAGCACATACTTCTGGGCCTTGGTGCACGAGATGATGTTTAATCGAGTCCCGCGTTTATTTCTACTTCCGTCTCCATGAAAAATTAAGATTTCGCTCCCAAAAGGAATACGAACGATCTTCTTAGCACAGTCAATAACGGCTTGGTATTTTGTCAACCAATCCATGCCAATTATGACGTCATAAGTACCCATTTCAACAGGCATTAGATCGACGTGAAACGGATGGTTCAGAAAATTTAACGTGCAGCCCAGTAATACCATATTTACCCAAATTATGCTACCATCAGCTAATTCAACGTTATAACCATGATCTAATGTAGTGGGGGCTATATTAATCAAAGCACTAAATTGAGTAGACACGAAACTTCTATCTGCACCAGTATCAAATAAAATGGAAGCACAACGGTTGTTTAGGAGAAACGTACCCGTCACAACGTTGTTGTCTGGGTTTTGCCCTGCGACTCCCACTGCATAAGCCCTGGCTACACCGCTACCATTTCCCTGATTCTTGGTCTTCCACTGGGGGCAGTTGCTCCTGAAGTGGCCTGGAGTCCCACACTCAAAGCAAACAATGGCATTTGTATTTGCCCCTTGGGCTCTTGGGTTGTTGTTGTTACGGTTGTTGTTATTATTGTTATTGCGGTTGTTGTTGTTTGCAGTCGCAGGCCGGCTCCTACAGTCCTTGGCCAGGTGGCCAAGTTTCCTGCAGTTAGTGCATTTTGGTGTACAAGGACCGTGATGGTTGAAGTTACACTTGGGACATCGAGGTTTAGTCCCTTCATACGGTTTCCTGTCACCATTCCCGGCAGCATAAGCCCTGCCTGTATTCTGCCTTTTGTTTGGTTGTTGGTTTTGGTTATTTCGAGGAGTATCTTCCAACCTCCTCTTGTTTTCTGTCTGCCTCTCAGCCAAAGTGTTAATCCTCCTTTCCATCAAGCCAGTTGCCATCTCAATAGCCTCCTGCATGGTCTTTGGCTTCGATGCCACAACACTTGAGTAAATTGGGTCGGGCATCCCACCGACATATCTTTCAATTTTGTCAGCTTCTTCAGGGAACATCCTGTCACTCAGCAATGCTAGCTCCTGGAATCGTTGGTTGTAGGCTACCACATCGGTGCCTTGTACTTTTAGGTTCCACAACTCTGCCTCAATTTTCTTGATTTCATTTCTTGGGCAATATTTACGCGTATGTCAATCTCTTTTTCAAATGTTAGTACCAACGTCATCGCATTACGCAACATCATTAGTCACTGACCCGCGCGAATGTGAGTTCCACCATGTCGCTCGCTCTGACTCGCGCTCACTCGCGCGTTAGAGTACAAGTGGCAAACTTCACTTGATTTACCCACGTGGCATTTTCTTATGCGGCCAGGTTTCATCCTCCTAAACCACTGGGTCAAGTTGACACTTCTTCCGTACCCTGACGAATATGGGTTGACATTTCATGAAGTCTTGATAGGTGCACTCCCGCACAGTGCGTTCATTCCTTCTTGCACCAGTTCCCGAGGTATGGCTATCGTCGCCATTCCGGGTTGCAGCACGTGCTGCCAAAACAGCATTGACACCCTCGTCGATCATGGCCTGTAGTTGGGCACTAGTGACCGAGGTGGTGGTAGTAGGGTCTGTGACAGGTGGTGGAGTTGTAGTAACTGGTGGGGGAGTTGCGGTGGCTGGCCTTGACCTCGTGGTTCTTGTGGGCCTTCCTCTTGGTGCCATTTTTCTTTAATCACAAGACACATAAACACCAGTGCTCGATTTCATACATTTAATCATAACCCGATGTATACATAACAGAATAAAACGAAGATCAAACACATGGTGAAATACACAACAGTTTGAAAATTAACAAATCGGACATTTATTACAAATAAATTCGATTTCATTTAAAACCATAATCAACCTTTTTTCATATATAATAAGACTCTCTAATAACATGATAGGTGTATATACAAACGATCATAACAACTTGGTTTACCAAGACAAAATAACTAAAGCATACTAGCGAGATATACTCGTAATATTAGTAGCGGCTGTACAAAAGTAGCCCGATATATGAACAAAGAGATTCTTTACGCCTAGTAGCTGGGAGTAACCCATATGAAACTTAACAGACTGCATAGTAGATACAATCCATAACCAAAGTCTAGGAACTGCTACCAGTGTCTCCAATGTGTCAATGCGTTGCTCAGCCTCCAGGGCCTGGGTACGCAATGATATGATGATCACGCAAGATCATCTCGATGCTGCCTCGACGCTGCACTTCCGTGGCGACGCGCCTCAGTCTCTAATACTGTAACTCGTGCCTCTAATGCCCTGCAGTGAGCTTCAGACTTAGCCAAAGCCTGACGAGTCTCCATACCCTCTTGCTAGTAAGAAGTCTCTCACGTTCTCTCCTCAATACCTCAATCTCAGCTCTCACAGCTGCACGATCTTTCTGGGCATCGTGATGTCGTGTGCAAAACTCTGAACTCTCTCTAGTGCAAACATCTACCTGGTAAGTGATCCTCCTGTTGACCAACTCTAAGGCGGTCATCATCCTCCTCTCAGTATCTAGGAGTCTGGTCTCTATAGTGGGTCCTGACTGTCTCGCAGTAGCAGCAGCAGAAACTCTCTCCAATTCCCATCCAGAGGTCTGGGTAGAAAACAGTAGTAAGTAGGGTCTCTTCCGAGGCGGCGTGTCGGCCTCAGATATATCAGCTATGCTGGAGGCTAGTAGATGGTGAGGAATCGGATGCTCTCTCTCTGCGCGCGCGCGGCGACACTGATGGGAGTAGTGAATGCTAGGTGGTGGTGATGAGCTCTTCATCTGTCTCATGGCTGCTTAGTTATTGAGGGGTTCGGATACGTGGAGCTAAAAAGAATGGTGGTAGCGGAGGTGTAGGTGCCTCATCCTCAGCTGGCACTAAGTCCTCAGGATGCTCAGGCTCCGGAATGTATACCGGTATATGATTCTCAGGTATATACACTGGAGAATGCGGTGCCTGCTCGAACAACTGTCGGGCAGCCTCCTCGTAAGGATCCTCAGATGGAATACTCCAAGATGTGCCTCCGAGTGAACCAGACGTATATGTAACGGCGAGACACCGAATAGCTGGAACATGACTACCCGGTGACCAGCAGAAATAACTTATTGAGTATATATATTATATATGGCTCTTACTGATAATATAGTAATATATTATTAATCCACGTTATATCATTAGCATATATATAGTCTAACCGGACTTAATGCCAATAATTTGTTATATGAATACCCCGTAAAAAAACCCTTTTGTATTATCGTCAAATGTTGAAAATGGGTATAGTCCAGCAAAAACATTTTGCACCCCCCATGGTTCTCTAGAACCTTGGCTCTTGATCACAATCTGTAACACCCCAAAATGGGTCGAGCGGAATCAGGATCGGGGCATGTTACTTCAAGATTCAACAGCACAGATATATATAAGAAGACCAAAAGTCGTTTTAAACTGATACATTTCGCGCGTACTTTAAAAGATATCTTACAAAAGCTCCATAGCTTCTACTTTGTTCTTTGTTTCAATTTGTTACAACGGAACAACATATATTTCCCAAAATTGATACACATAAGTCTTTAACTGTACAATCCAATGCATCCTTGGCATCTCGTGCCTAATGACCTCCTGAAAACATTGTTAAAACGTTCAACATAATGTTGGTGAATTCATAGGTTTATGTATTTAAATTAGGCAGGACCGCAAGACTTTCACGAGATGTTTACAACTTATGCAACAATCACAAAACAGATTATTGTTTGCACTTAGCTTTCATGACACCGAAGCTCAACCTATATTTGCTATTTTTAGCAAGTTATTTGCCCGTCAGATGTTTGTAACCCGCAACAATCCAAGTCCGACATGCGTCAACGTTCGTTCCTCGTGATATGGCAATCACCCAAACGGGGAGTGTTAATCCCAATAGATCTATCTTATATCATTCCGCTCACCTAATGTAATTCACAACTAATCGATGCAATTAACAGTTCAGGAATAATGGCTCAGGGGGTTGATCGCTACTTAGGCAACACATAAATCAATATACTTTCAACATTGCGTCCAATTTATCAAAAACAAGCATGTTTTCGCCCCAAATAATAATAATCAGTACAACTGTAAAGTGGGCGACGCTCGCGCTCTCTCTCACCTTGCTGCGTCTCGCTCGTCGCTCCTCTCGCGTATATTAATAAAACGTCACACAAGACGAATAAATTGGCAACCTATTTAATTAGGTCTGTATAAGTACTGAGTACTTGTAATTAACAACACGAATATAATCTTATAGTTTGTTACATCGTACTATCGTTGGGCTATATAAATAAAGAGGTCATGACATGACTTACGACGGAGTTTAGGGATCACTTTTAAATCGTAAATCAACCACATCATCGATAGCTCGAGAGGCCTCATTTGAAATCCTAGTAATATAGCCACTTTGATAACCACTCAATATTTATTATTGCATAATCACTGACTAATCATTTTAGTTAAAATAATATTTATAAAGTGAAATCGTTTATAATATACTTTTGTAAAACTTGACTTGCTGGTCGTTGTAAACACTTCGGTGCTCGCGTTTTCTTACTCCAGTCTTCGCAAAGTAAGACGAAGCGATCAAAAGATCAACCATTTTAAAGTTTTAAAATTTCTGTGATGAAATAGTAAATATTACTGCTGTTCATGACAGCTATTTGGCGTTCTCCCTCTGGTTTACTATTTAGAGTAAAACTTGTATTTGCGATAACCTTATTCGTTCTTAGCTCACGATCTTAGCTGAATTAACTCTCGAGTGTCAACGCTTCATCGTTATTAAATAGACACCGGCTTCTTATACTTTATATAGAATTACATCACCATGACTATCGACTAGGGACTCGTTGATTGTTCCACCCCAGTGTCCGCCCGGCCCACGCCCTTGACCTCTTTCACCGACTTTTATAAAACTATAAATTACAGACTCGGAAAACGTCGTAATTTACCGTTATAGTTCCGTCTTTTGAACGATATCTTGCCGTAGTCAGACTGCAGAATCATATTAGTCTACGAGTTATTTTTGGTGTTCTTAAACTCAAAGTTGCTGTAATGAATAGTAACTTTTTATAAAAATAGTTTTATAAAAGTATTTATAGTCGTAAACTCGTTTTTAACGTATCTTTTTCGTTATAGATCGGTTTTTCAAGTTTCTTATCATTATGGAATCGTCATGAGGCGTATTATTTTTATAAAATATCATCACCTACTGTCTATGTCTTCAGAAATTGCGAGCTTAACAGCCCTATGTATTTACGTGTATAACTTTATTAAAAAATTGTTTTATGTATTAGTTAAGTTAGAAGTTTATATAAAAACCCTTCAACCATATTTACATATGTGGTACTTATAATAAGTCTAATTATCTACCCTAGTCCATATAATTTATTGTAACAAGTTTTACTCCTTTTACTTTTCATTATTTTCATATGTGAAGTTTTAGGAAAAAACTTATAAACCTAATTAGCTTTAAACATGTATATACTTAATTATAAGTGAACATATTTTTATATTTACTTTTCCATGATATTATATAACATTAGGGACATGAGAATAAGTGTATAAATTGATAAACTCAGAAATAAAAATCCATTTTAGACATTTAAAAAGTCCATTAGTGGTGAGTATGGCTATATTTTAAACATGTACTACTACAAACAATATAAAGAAAGCAAAAAGTATGAAGAATTTAAGTAAACCTTAGTATGATGTAAGAGATGTGATATAAAAGTCAAACCCGTGTTTAGATTCAAAAATAAAGCTTCCAAGCTTATAACCCAAGATTAGGTTTTCAAAACCCTAATCTTTCCTTTTTCTTCTTATTACTTGAAAATGATGAACCAAAGCTTCCCAACACCTTAGAATACCTTAAGTATGTTGTGTATAGGGTTGAATATACTTAGAATTTCAAGTTATGGATTTTGTTTTGTGACTTAAAAATGCCGTGGGTTTTGGAGAAGCAAAGAGAGAAAGAAATGAAGTTTTTGGTTAAGTATAAGAGTTGTATCATTTCTCATGCATGCATGTCTTATTTATAGTATAAATATCTAGTTAACTTAACCCTAGTTACTTTCTAACCCTAGTTAAGTTAAGCATGACAAGTTTGATTAAAGTTGTAAGACTTACTTTATGTAAATATCTAGATATTATGTAAATAAGATGACTATTGTTCTCATCCTCTAAATTTCGGCATTTTATGTATATATATGATGTTATTTTAATTATTTTGAGTATTGGGTATAATCGTGGGTATTTGTTTAGGCGTAGTTAGGTTTTAGAACTTCCGGGTATGCCTAAACGTATTTTATTATGAAACGTAAGCATTTTACGTAGCCAATAAAAATAAGATGAACAAAGTTATTAATTATCCTCATAATAATCATATAACACTTGCTTGATGCAAACATTTAATCGTTTAATGCCCGTTTACATTGTATGCAACATTTTCAAGTTTACGCGAAATTCTAACTTAAGTTTAACGCGGTTTAGAGTAAAACGGCGGGAAAAAACCCTAAAAATTAAATTATGAATTTTTACTGTCCTTACAATGACCTAACCTACGAGGTGTTATTAAGATCGGATTTGTTGATATAAGTGTTATATGTTAGCCCTATAATTATGACTTGTGAATTTTCAACTCACAACATGGATATACGATTGAGCGCTCGCGCGCGCTCGCTGCGCGCGATTTTTAACCATGACCTAAACAGTATTTTCATAGTCCTCACGCTCAAAATGAATCATGACTCAATGACCAACTTATTAAGACTTCGTAACTTGATTTCGAGATTTAAACTTTAGAAACTTTTTGCAACAATTTTCAACATTCATAATCTAAGTCTCTTACAGCTAGGAATGCGTTGTTAGTGTTGAACCCCATACCTCGTGGGTTTAACGGAGTAGTTATCACATAACCCAAGACCGAGGGTCTTAGTTTGTAAACCTCTCCACCCCGTTGCTATAGCCGTAGTGGGAAATCACTCAACAACGTATTTTAATATGGTAAGGAATTAGTGTCTTAGGTTTGAACCCTCACCTAGACTTTCTTCCAAGTGAGGAAATCACGACTCACAAAATCTCCTAGAAGTTAAAGACGTCTTAGTTTGAACCCCCACCTCGTGCTAGCGGATGTGGGGGTATCACGACAATTCTTTAACTTGGTAATAAATAAACTGCATGCTTCATGGCAAAATTTCATATTCATGCATTTTTGCATTCACATTTCATTCATGCTTCTTTGGCATTTATCTTTAATCACTATAAAATCTCGCTTTTGAAAACCTAAGTGGGCTACAAACCTCTTTGATGCTTTTTCTGAAAACATCGATTGATTTAGTTGAATTAAATTGAGTACGCTATGATTAGGTGGATTAGAAATTCAAGGAGAGAAAAACTACAAGTTACTGTGTATAAGTTTTTAGAAGAATGTTGCTTAGCAATAAACTTAAGTTTAACTCTATCATTTCTCGTTCTTCACAATTTTTAAAATTCAAAGCTATAGAATTCGATTAGAAAGCTTGGCCTAAAAGGAACTAAGCTAGGGCTCAACGCTTCCGATCAGTCAAAAATTATTTCTTATTACTACCCAAAAGAAAGCTCTAAACTACGACAAAGACACTTATTATATTTTTGTAAAAATTTTACAATTTTTTCTTTTTTTGGTTTTTTGGTGGTAAAACGGGTTTTTTACGGGACTTGGTAACAATGCTGCAGGCAAAACAATTCATAATCGAAAGTACCCCCCCAGAACTAGAATAAACATAGTACCTCGATGTTTTGAAGGGTATTAATTAATCCTAAGGGTTTATGGAGTCTTATTGCTAAAAGATAAATGTTAGTCAATAAGATTAGGTCGCTCGTCGGTATTCCCAATGATAGCTGAAGATTGTGAAAACTCTTGCTGAATGACAAAAACTTGTGAGTCTTTCACAATCCGGGCCATCCTGGGACATGTGAACAATAACACACATGGAAACACGGGTCAATGGAAAAGATAAGCTATTTACACACCAACACAAAACACTTATTTAACACTACATACTTACTTACTACTACGATATCCAGCTATGATAAGGCATGGCGGTTGCCTCCCCTCACGCACATATATATAGCTCGCATTGTTTTGGGTTGCGATGCTTGACCATCACAAGGATTATGGACCTTGAGGAAACATAGTGGAATTAAAATCATCTCGGACTTTCATTCAAGTACGTAGACTACGTAAGTATGCTCTCGCGCGCACCTCGGCGCTTCTCCGCGTTCCACTCTTTTTGAGATACATCGGTCTTCACGAAGAATGATACTTTTGAAATGCGGGATAAATATTGGTGTCTTCTATTCCCAACTAGGAGAGAAAGATAAGGTCACCCCCCCCCCCCCCCCCCCCCCCCCCCCCCCCCCCCCCCCCCATTTTACCCACACCCCCCACCCCCCCTCACACCCACACGGGGGAGGGGGGGGCTCGCGCATTAACGGCGAATGAAAGAAATAGGGAGCAAAGATCCATACAAATAAGCGGAACATGGATTCTCTTCTAGAAGGTATGAAATCTAAACTTCAAGGGTGGGCAAAACATTAAGACATGAAACTCTTGGTTCTGTTCTATTTTTGGACCTCTCTATTTTCCCACCACATCCATTGTGAATCATTGCCCTGCTCACGGGATAATCCTTGTAAAGATAACAATCTACTCTGGTTGAGATATGATATTGGCAGCCGCGTTATCGGCGAACTCCTCATGAAAATCACTCCTATTGGAAGGTATGATATGGAATTGATCGAAGATCAAGATTGAACGATCATATTTAGAAAAGAGAATCAGAATAAGTAGTGGTACTGCCATACTCTTCTCTTTAAATATGATCGTTATCAATGTAGAAAGCTTTTAATTGGAGAGATAAATCTGAAGGGAGTAGTGCGGACCGCACTAGACTAGTGCTCTTCCAATTAAAGCAGAGAAAGTTTCTGATTCGGGGCAAAGAATTATCAACTCGCGCGCGCCGGTCAGTCTCTCCAAGAAAAGGTTAGGAAAAGTGCGAGCGTAGACTTGGTCACAAACAACGGAAGATGGGAAGGGATTATCTTTTAATGCTTTGCTTTTAGCTACAAGACGATTGACATTCAACAATTTTTCACGAAGGGTATCGGCTTTGATTAAAAGAATGTATCCTCAATCCCTTTCAACTCTCTGGAATAAACAATCTCGCATCTCTGTTGAGCATAACTGCTCAGCATGGGGAGGCTTGGTGTGATGCCTCACCATATCGACATCCGTTACTAGAGAAGGAATCTTACATCATCGTCGAAGTAGAATCAACGTCTTAGAATCAGAGGTAATCCTCAGATTGATTCTTTTGAACTCGCGGTCATGAGGCGGAGAAAGCATTGTCATGAAAAGGCAATCACACACTTTGGGAAATCACCTTTGGACTAACTTGGGATTATGGGACAAGCGATTTCAACACTAGACTTATGAATTCGTCGATTCCGTGCGGCCACGAACATAGTCGACTGTGTCAAGTGCTTCCATTTCCATAATTAGAGAGTTTACGGGCTCTCGGTGCTATACTCGGGTCTTTTTGTGGATTGCAATGGTATAGTCACCGTCATCATCATCATAAATGGGAATCTTCCAATAGCGCTCTTTAGCCGCTTGCTCTCTTCTGCAAATTCGATTCTCTTCTTCTTTCTTTTGTTATAGATTGAGAATCAAACTCATGGCAGGGTTGTCATTGAGTATTTTAGATGCCTCAAATCCAGAGATTTGCATTGCTTCATTTTGAGTAATTGAAAAACTATTTTGAGAATTAATGATTGATGATAGACGGTATATTGCGGAGGTAGAAATTGGTCAAAAACCGGAAAGAATTAGAATCATAGCAAGGATTTTGCTCATGATAATAGTCTTCCTTCACTTGGTTGTCAATGAAAAGTCTTATGAGGATCCTCAACAATTGTTTACAACAAAGGAAATTTGTTGGTTGAAGACTTTGAGGATTTTTTTAGAGAAATTACAGTCTTGATTGTAACCAGTTTCGATTTGGATAAAGGAACTTGGGGTGTCGGGTTTTAGTGAACAATCGTAACCATAGATGACATTGTATTCCAAAAATTCTCCATAAGAATGGAGTCGGGGGTTGTGGAGATGGGTTTTTGACTAATCGGCGATCGCGGCGCTGCGTAGATGAGTCCTGCGAGTTAAAGACATTTGCGTAGTTTCACTCGAATTCGTCACTCTATTAAAAAACAAACTCTCTATTCTTTGCAACCACATTTTTGGCCACGCGTGGACCCACCATTTTTTGGTAATTAGCCCACTTTGCGAGCTTGGGGATTTCTTATCAACAGTTTGTTTAGTTGGTTGGATTAGAGATAATCGGAGGTTTTGGTGGAAATTAATAACCAACATAGAGCACCTCTTTCCCACAAGACTTACAAGTGCATTGTTTGACAAATGATGACCATCTACCTCGAATTCACCACACTCCGCAAACAACACTGTTGGTTGATTATTGGCGATTTTTGTGGAGGAATTGGACACTGGGGTCTTGTTTGACAACGTATGGTTGAGGAGATTAACAAAGTTGGAATTGTCATTGGAAGATTGGAAGTATTTTGACACTTTTGAAAAGCTCTTCACTCAATATCTTAGTTCCAGTACCTTCTACGACATATCTACTGCAACAACCCCCCCCACCCCTTGTAGACCAGGTCTCCACAAAATCGAAAACAAATTCTTTCATTCTTAATGTGTTGTTGAGGACGATTCGGAGCATTGGAACAGAAATCTTGTTTTTGAGTTTCTCTTTTGAACAACAAAGGGCTGAAAGGTGCAAATTTCACAGCGAAATGCTTTATCGCTTCTAAGGCGAATAATCGAATGATGTCATAAGAATTAAATAGATAGGAGGGATACAGGAAAAGAATTAACTGATCCGAAGAAAAAGGAAAGGTTATTTTTGGTTTTTTTCGAAGTTATTATACAAATCATATTCAACAATTGGACATAAATCAGATAGTACAGCTTTAAATGATAATAATTTACTTAACGGGTCGCGTGTCAGTATGAAAAAACGCACCACAGACGGTGAGGGATGAGATAGGAAATAGCGCGAAGTTATATTTCACTTTCGGGTCGTAGTTCTACGGGAAACAACCTCCGTCTACCCATTTCTAGCTTGTCAATCCAGATGAGGTGAGCCGTATCTGGTAAATGACTAAGAAGGCAAGTTTTTTATTTTCATCCTTTGGTTCGAGTTGGGAACTCAATGTACACGGAACACTTATTATGATAATACTCTCAGGTGAGAATATTATATTTTGGTTATTTTACCAATGTAGTGAATTTTTAATTGTTTATGGCAGCAAATTTTTTTTTTTTTTTTTATTTTTTTTTTTTTTTTTGTTGATATGTACTAAACAAAGAAAGAAGAAAATATTTTTGTGTTTTTCAATATGATATATTACAAATTAAGACAAGTTCACGATCAAACGTGGATAAACATTCGTCGCAAAATGCCTCCCGGCAACGGCGCCAAAAATTGGTTCGTGGGTAGGATTACACTTGAAATAACGCAAATGCAAATCTCAAACGGGGGCTCGCGCGGGTCGGAGATGAGGCTGGTTGTATTGAGTGGTGGTGTGTGTGTGTGTGTGTTCGGGGCGAGAGCGCTGAGAGTGTTAGCGCAGAAATCTCGCGTCAGAAAGCAGATGTGATAACATATCCATGCTCGCTCTAGATCTCTCTCTTCTAGATGCTCAGAGAGAGAGATAGAGATGTGATTTGTGTGGGCAGTAGGAGGATAGATATTCTCGGGTGGTATGTCCCAACGAGGCTTGCAATTGAAAGTAATCCTGGTATGATGGAGAAATTGAATGATGGAGGAATATATGATGGAACACTGATATAATTACAACTTAAAAATTAATTAATAAAACTAATTTAATCTACGGGAAACAGAATTAGTAAATGGAAGAGATCTTTTTAAAAACTACGGGGGAAACAAAATTAGTTATAGGGAAATCCTAAAATTAAATCTATACTAAAATACGGGGAACAGAATCAGGTATCGGGAAACCTAAATATTAAAAATTAAGAAAATAAATGCTAAATTAAATTAAAAATCAAAATTAAATTCTAATTAACTTAATTTGAAAAATAAAGAAAACTAGAACTAAAACGGAGGTCGTTTGAATGCTAAACGAAAAGAAACGGTAAAACGCACTCGGTAAAACGGGGCTAAGACTGAAATTTAAGAAAAATTAAGCCTACACTAAATTTTATAATTTTCCTAGACACTAAATGACAAAAGAAAATTTTATAAAAAAGAAAAATATTTTTTTATTAATTTTTGGATTTTTTATGAATTTTCTAAGATTTAATTAATTAACAAAAATAAACTTTTTCTAAAAATTAACACTAAAATTTTTCTTTTATTTTTCAAAAATACTAGATTTAAAATGAAAATTAATGCAAAAAGAATTTTAATTTTTCAACTAGTTTTCATTTTTTTATGATTTTTATAAGAAAAAGTAATAACTAAAATCTACTTTAATTCCTAGAAAATACAAATTTAACTGGAAAAATATAGAAAAATAGTTTTTATAAACTACAAAGGTGCAGAAAAATTATGGAACAAAAAGCCCCAATTTCTAAGACTCAATTGAACCCTAATTTGCTTAATTAAACTTAAGAACCCTAATTAATAAAACTAAAAACTAAAAATATTAACTTAATTATTATTCTAGAAAAGACAGGGTGCAAACTTGGTAAAGTGAAAGACAAGGGTAGGCGGGGTAACTTGTGCAAATTAACACTATAGAGAAAACGGGCACCCTTGAAGTTTGAGAAAAGAACAAAACAGACCCTGCGATTTCAGCTTATTTTGGCTTATTAAAAAGTGCTTTTCAGACAAAACTTAAAACTACAAAGTTATAGAACAGCTTATTTTTAACAACTTTAATAAAGACACTTGGGACTTTTGACAAAAGAATAAGCTGAAAAATAAGCTGAAAGATTGCTGTCACAGAAAGTGGAGGTTTAAAGAGCTTTTTAGATTTTAGCTTCTAACTAGCTTATTTCTAGGTGAAACTTTGAAACAGAAGAAGCTTAATGTAGCTTAAGATGTAAACTAAAGGATTTTAAAAAGAAAAAGGTTAAGGTTTAACAAAGATTACAAGTAAATAGAAATTGAAAGTCGCTAGTTCTTGCTCCAATTTGAAATTGCTTTGTTGCTACAAAGCTACAAGGCTTATTTGTGAACCTTAAAAGCTTAAATGTTGAATCTAAGCTAGACTATGTTTATTAATCAAAACTAGATAAAAGTTTTCTAACAATTTAAAACTAAAAATTAAGATAACAAGAAGAGTATTAAAGAAAACAGTGTGAAAGCTGTTGGTTGCTGATGCATTGTGCTTGCTGGTGCAATGTGCAATGCACTAAGATGCAGCCTAAAGGATCACTTTAAAAACTCATAACTAGCTCATTACATGTGTTCAAATGCACATTATCACAATGTGACCTCTAAAGTGACATAAGTTTCTTAAATCTAAAAAAGACTTACTTTCTTTAAACTGCCCTTGGTGCGTGGCAAGAGGTTTATAAGCTCTAAATTTCTGAATTCTACTATCTAATCTCTAAAAGTAAGCTTTTTTTTTTAAACTTCAAATTATTACCCTACTAACTATAGGACTAAATTGACTAACTATATTTGACTTTTTGAGTCAAATATAGCCAAATCCAAACACTCCCTTAGGTAAGCTGTCAAAAACAAATTAGCATTTAAAATCCATAGAAAAGCTAAAACAACCTAAGCTTTTTATCTACTCTTATTTAATATGACCTAATAAAGCTGTTTAAGCTATAAAACCTATAGCTTATAAGTAAAAATAAGCTACTTCTTCAGTGAGGCTTGTTATACTACTAGCTAAGATAAAGAGTAAAAATGAAAACTAACTTGATTTAAAAATATAACAGACTAAAGCTAGTTCAATTCTGAACTAAGTAAACTAATGACAAGATTTAAGTGCAAAAATTTAGATCAATAAGCAAATTGAGATAAGCTATGATGTAGCTGAAAAGAAATATAGGAAGGAAAACCTGAATTTGAAGACTCTTCTTCACCTAGACATCCAAGTGAAGAGTCTAGGTGATCCTAATGGCTTCCTCAAGCCTCTAACCCTTAAAAATCACAATAAGCTGAATATGAGCTTATTTGCTCTTATATCTTCAAAATGAACTTAAAAACTCTCAAGTAATCATAGTCTTTGATATAAATGATAAGGATAAGCAAATGAATGACTAAAACAGGATATAGGCTAAAAATGAGCTTCTTAAAAGTAATAAGCTCAAAAGAGCTTATTTAGAGCTTATTTGATTAAATTCGACTTATACTTAAAAACAAATGATGAAATAACATGTAAACTTAGTTGAATTACATTAAAATACTTGAAAGAAATACTGAATTTAAATTACACTAAAAAAACATAGTAAAGTGGTGTAACATGGTGTGTTTGACTTCGGCTTGGTCTTGGCTCTTTTATACAAGCTCTCAGCCTTCTCTTGGACTTGGGTTGTGCTTGTTGTAAGAGTACAAGGCTTCCCAATCAATCCTAGCCCTTCGTTGGCCTTACATCATTCTCAGCCATGGATGGGGTGCTTCGGGTTGAGTGATTGTGCCAGGGGAGAGGTTATAGGGGCAATGGGTTGTGGGAAATGGTGAGGGGTGAGCTGTAGAGTGTACTAGGGATAGTGGTTTTGGCCATAAACCATGGGGAAGGCTGGTATGGTTTTGGCGCCAAGTGGGGAGGGTACGGGTATGGTTGCAGGTTTAAAAGGAATGATTGAAAAAGATGCAACAATGGCCCTCACACTTTCTTTCTCTTGTCAATTTCTTTCTTGGCCGAAATTCAGTTATAAGCTAGTTTGGAAAGTGGCAGCTTTAGTCCTTGTTGTTTTTATAACTAAAAGAGTTAAAAGGAGATTTGGACTATTGCAAAACTGGCCCCTGCGTTTTATAACTTAAAAGAATAAAAGGAGTTTTGAAAAGTTGCAATTTCAGCCCTTGTGTTTTATTTTTGCCTCTTTTTCTTTATAAAACAAGTTTCAAACTTTGGCACATTTGGCCCTTTTCTTTATTTTTTTCATTTTTAATTATAAAACAAGGTTTTTAAAATTTACATTTTTGGTCCTTGAGTTTTATAAAAAAGGGTATTGGGCTTGGGTTTTGTGTTTGGGCTTGTATTGGGCCCACTGGGTGTGTCTGGGCCCAATAAGGTTTAGGCTTATGTTATTGGGCTTTTTAAGGCCCAATAAGGTTTAGGTGGGTTTTGTCATCTGTTACAATGGCTGTGAGATTGCTGAACTGTGGGCTAGGATTGGGTCTTCAAAGTCTTCACAGTCTTTGTCAATTGCACACAAATGGGCTGTTGAAATTGATTGAGGGCCCATTTGGTCTTCACAGTCTTCATAATTATACTATTGGGCTTTCCCGGCCCATCAGATGGGTTAAGATTGCATCCAATAGTATTCTTCAGTTTCGGCTCCGGTTTGACTGCTGATTCTTCTGTATTGACTCTGACTTTGGCATTTTTGGACTTTGGCCTTGATTTTGCACAGTCTTTTCCATTCCATGCTCAGTTTTGTCATTTTGGCTTGGTTTTCTGTCTTTTTGTTGATATCCACTTCCTGCACAATACAAATGCAAAACAAACATATATTTGGCAGTTTTTGTCTGTTTTTGGTCATTTAAGCTCGTTTTTGAAGGTAAAAGATATGTGTAATTAAGCACTTATCAAACCCATAATACTTGTCCACAGCAATTTGCAACAACTACATATTCAGCTTCAGTTGTAGAAGTAGCCACTATGGTCTATTTCTTGCATTGTCATGAGATAAGTCTTTATCCAAGAAATTGACAACCACCTGTTGTGGATTTCCTATCAAGGTTGGACCCACCATAATCACTATCAGAGAATGCTTCCAGGTCAAAAGGTGATTCTCTATGATACCATAAGCCTAAATTTGGTTTGCCCTTATGGTACTTAAAGATTCTCTTCACATCATTGAGATGTGAAGTCTTGGGAGTGACCTGCAAACGAGAACAAACACATACTGCAAACATTATATCAGGCCTAGAGGCAGTTAAATATATGAGGGAACCTATCATGGATCTGTATAAGTGTACATCCACATCAACAGCTTCCTCATCTTTTGTCAATGCCACTTTGGTCTCCATGGGGGTTATTGCAGTTTTCACATTTACAAGATCAAATTTCTTGAGTATCTCAGCTACATACTTGTCTTGAGATATGAAGATTCCTGCCTTGTTCTGTTTGACTTGTAATCCTAAGAAAAATGTGAGTTCACCCATAGAACTCATCTGAAATCTGCTTTTCATCAAGGCTTCAAACTCATCACACCAAGACTTTTTGGTAGATCCAAAAATGATATCATCAACATACACTTGAACCAGCATGATATCCTTCTTGTCCCTTTTAATAAATAAAGTCTTGTCAATAGTACCCCTCTTGTATCCATGCTTCTCTAGAAATGTTGATAGAGTAGCATACCAAGCTCTAGGAGCTTGATGCAGTCCATACAAAGCTTTGACCACCTTATAAACCTTCTTAGGGTGATCAGGATCAACAAAGCCAGGAGGTTGTGAGACATAAACCTCTTCATCTATAGTGCCATACAGAAAGGCACTTTTTACATCCATTTGGTATACTATGAACCCCATAAATGAGGCAAAGGCTAAAAATAACCTGATAGCTTCTATTCTTGCCACAGGAGCAAAAACCTCATCATAGTCAATACCTTCTTCCTGCGTGTACCCTTGGGCCACCAATCTTGCCTTATTTCTGACAACCACTCCTCTTTCATCTCTTTTATTTCTGTAGACCCATTTTGTACCAATTACCTTCATTCCGTGAGGTAGATCTACAAGAACCCATACCTGTTGCAGCTTAAACTGTAACAACTCCTCTTGCATGGCTTGAACCCAACTGTCATCTTGTAGAGCTTCAAAAATCTTTTTAGGTTCCTCCTGAGATAGAAAATAGGCAAACAAACAATGCTGTTGATCTTTGTGATTGTTTCTTTGCTGCTTTTAAATATAGCTGATAAGTGCATGAGCTCTTGATTTTTGATGCACTTTGCTTCTAGTTTGCACAGCTGACTTAAGATCACCAAGTATTTGACTTTTTGGGTGAATATTGTGAATCCTAAGAGTAGGAGTGGGACTGACTTTGATTACTGTTGGTAAGCTGTTGAAGTCAGTGACCACACCCTCTTCATCATAAGAAGCCTCATCAAAAATTCCTGTCTCAGACTTGTGAAAAATTCCGAGCTCTGGCATAGTTGAATCTTCAAGATCAAGCTCACTAGTATTAACTGGTTCACTACCAGAATTAACTGAAGGAGTGCTAGTAGAGTTGTTTTCAGGTACTGTCCCTAAATGCTGTTGAGCGATTTCTTCCAACTCTCTTCTAAAAGCTAGAATCTTAGGATTATCTTATGAAGTGCCAGTAGAAGAATCCTCATTCTCTTGTTGAGGTTCTGACAAAATCTCCTCTTTCTTTAAATTTGTAGAAGACTTACTTGTCTTAACTTTTTCTACAGTATTCTTTACAGCTGAAGGCACAACAATAAGTTCTGCATCCTCGTCTTTTTCCTTAGAAGCATTTGCATTTAGAGTTTGTGAAGTACCTGCACTGTTAGTTACTTCTGAAGTACTTGCATGTGGGTTAGCTTGATTCTTTAAAGATACAGGAATAGAATTCATAGAATCAGTAAGATAATCAATATCAAACATCCATCTATACCCTACTCCTTTGACATTAGGTTTATCTTCAAGA
>BQNB010031735.1:2134-53735 GCA_026074375.1 Tanacetum coccineum | reverse complement strand
TATATATATATATATATATATATATATATATATATATATATATATATATATATATATATATATATATATATATTAATAAAGATGAAGTATTGAGATGTCGATTAGCCAATGTTCTAAGACGTGATATACTTATATGTGGTGATCGATATGAGAAGAGAAGTTTGTAACTATAATCATTTTCGGGTTTGTGGTTCGTTGGTAACTAGCAAAATTGGGTATTAGACTTTTGATTATTATGTTCTCATAAAGAATCTCATGCCTTATCCATACCCCTTATTAACCCGAATCCTAAACGTTACAACCCAATAAAAGACCCCTTTAGATGTGTACATTTGGTGTTTACGCCGCATCGATTTTTGTTTTGTTTCTTGTTCAAGCCTATGGTAATAAATTTGGTCACGACCGAGCTATGAGTGTGATTTCTCTTATATACTCTACCACCTAAATAAATGAGTGTTGAGTTAATTATACTATATTTATTTTTTGTTAGGTGCTTTGAAATGTTAATCAAGCAAGAAAACCTTTGGGTATTGTCAAACATCTCGGTTTTTCATCAAAAGCTTAAAACGATGGATCTTATCTCATACAAGTACTTTGTAGATTTGCATCGCATTTTTATAATACTTTTTTTGCATCATGTGGATTTATTTTTATTTAATTTGCTTGAGGACAAACAAACCCTTAAGTGTGGGGGGTGTTTGCGCTTTTTGCGTTTATTTATAAAAAACCATATAAAAATTTGAAATTTTCAAAAAAATTTGTTTTTTAAACATATAAAAAAAATTCTTTTTTTTCTTATTTTATCATTTAGGTATTTTATATTTTATTTCTTTTCTTAAATTTGCTTGAGGGGAAGCAAAGTTTAAGTGTGGGAAAATTTGATAACGTTCAAATTTAGTATGTTTTTAGTAGTGTTATCATAGTTTTTGTACATATTATTTGGTTAATTTAACGTGGTTTTGCTACTAATATTGCACAAAGTTGGATTTATATATTTGTAGCTAGCCAAAATTAAGAAAGTGAAGAAAAGACCAAAAAAAAGAAGTAAAACAAAGATTTATGCATGTATAAAGAATTCCCAACAAGTAAACGACTCATTGAGCATAATCAAAAAGATAAAGTCATAAAGTTGTTGCTCTCGATACTCAAAGATAATGCAGAAGATGGAAAATAAAGAAACAAAGAAGAAAAGATAAAGCTACAAGTGTTGACCATGTTTGGACCAAAACGAGCCCACGGCCTAAGGCCGCCAAATCCAGCCTTAGGCCAAGCCAGCCCACGGCTAGAAAATTCAACCTTAGGCCAATTCAACCGCAGGCCACCAAAGCCAGCTGCAGGCTAATGACGAGCCGTCTGGCTCAATTTCTAGCCGCCCGGCTGGTCGACGCTGACCTCTCCAAGTTTTATTAATTATCCATTTTAATGTGCCAACTCACTTGAGAACGATCAAGAAGGATCTAGACTCCATTCCCTGGCATTTTATAACCCTTTGGCCCCAAGCAAACCATTTAACACCCCAAGGGCTTGGCAGTAGTATTAATAGACCCCTTGGCCATTGTTTTCATCACAAAATCATCATCCTCTCTTCTAAACATCATCACAACTTCTCCTCCACCCTTGAGGATGAACTTTCACTATTATATCGCTCCTAAAAGACCACACAACCTCTGCCAAATCAGAAGAAGCTCAAAAACACATCAAAGAAGGTGTTACGGATCATTTTCCGGCTTGGTACGAAGCGTATAGTCGATTGGAGGCTTAAGGGTTGCTCTAATTCCTTCTATTACCGATTGTGATTGCTACTTTGGTATAATACTTTTAATTTCCAGAATGTTTATGAATGATATGATTGATGAAACTTTGGTTTTTGTTGAAATAATCATGGAATAGTTCTTTATACACTTGTTTAGATGATGTTTATCATATAAGGATTGTATATGTTTGATTATGGTTTTGATCAATTTCATGTTATGTTTGAGATCCATTTGTGCTTAAGTTTTATAACAATTGCTTATCATGCTTGGTTAGTTGTTGATGATTTCATAGGTCGAAAGGGTTTTCATCAAACAACTAGTTATAATCATTTTGTCTATGGATGATTATCTATTGTATTGACTATTTCTTTAGTGGCTTGATTATTCAAAGAAACTCGGGTGTGATTGTTAACAAGTTTGTGAAACGAACCACGAATCAAACTTATCAAATAAACATAATCGTGAATTAGTTAATTTGGCTTAATGCTTGATTTTATTGTCTTATGATCATACGCGTGGGTTATATACTTTAGAATCAAAGATTGGAATTTGTCACCATCATATTCTTAACGTGTAATCGATTTGTCAAAACCATCTTCATATGAACAATCCAAGTATTATGAACTAATCCAAATAAGTGTTGTCTTTTTATTTATTGAATTCGCATAATCATTATCTTCGTATTATTTGTTGCTCTATGGTATTGTGGGACGTGACAGCCATTTTACCATCTTCGTGTTATTTGTTACATAGATTCTTCACAATTGAAAACACCCAAATCCTAGTGAACGACACCGGCTTACCAAACAAAACTAGCTACAGACAGGAGGGTCATACTTGTCCGTGTGTTCTTAGCTTATCCGGTAAATCGTGTTATAAATTTAAAACTAGTTGTCGAGAGACACATCAATCTTTAACCAAACTAATTGTAGGAAGTTCACGAGGAATTTCCTTTAGAACTGGTTTAGGTTGAACCGGTGGTATTTCATAAATGGGTTTTGATATAGGTAATCAAAATGCATGTTCTTCAGAAAGTTGGTTTTGAGGCACAAAATGCTTAACAAAATGCTCAGACAATTTTTTCAATGCAACATAATCAATAGGTGCAATATTAACTTTCTTTTCTTTTACGAATGGATCATTTTGTTTAGCATGCATCTTTAATCTACTCTCTTAAGCCAATTCTAATGTTTCCTCACTATCAATGACAGGCAATGCATCATGTTGCTTAACAATTGTATGACAACAATACAATGTAGGTTTTTTTTTTAAGCTTAAGTCAGATATAAAGGATTTTGATAACCAAGTGTTGTTTTATGACATTCATCGTAAAAAAACTTGAGGATTTGTTAGAATATGCATCGTTTGCGTTGATTGCCCATTTTGTAAACCACATTGTCTAAAGCCTTGTCTTTCTTTTCTAAATCAATGATCTCTTTGAGATATTTATTCTCTTTTGCTTTAGATTTCTTTTTAAAAACATCAAACGTTATTGACAAAGTCTTATGACTTTCAACAGTTGCATTAAGTTGCAGTTTTAATGAGTGAATTTAGTTTTCAAAATCCACAACCTTTGTATTTTTGTCTACATTTACCTTTCGCAATTGACTGTCAGTATAATTTTCTCTATCATTTAAATCAAATTTCCAAATTTATTTAAATAAAAATTATTTGTTCTTTATATCTTTTAAGCTCAACAATTAATGACTCATTTATGATTTTATTTTCTTTATCCACCTCAACTTGATTAGTTATCTCTTCAATCACAGACATTTTTATTGCTTCTTGTTGTGCAGAAGGAGAGGTATCTTGAACAACCGCATTTTTAGTTTCTTTTAGATATTGTTCATATGAAATCATATTACTATCATTTGTTATGTCAATATCTGTATCAGTAAAAATTAGTCGTTCAAAATACTACATCTCTTTCACACTTTGATCAATTATCTGATTGTCAAGATAAGTGTCATGAGTTGGTACATCTGAGGGAGCTACTGAATCATATAAGCAAAAATTAGCCATAAGAACCGCACTTGTAGATGGAGCTTCATCACAGTCAGAATCAAATGCATCAAGATCATCAGTTTGAAAAGCTGCTAGAGTAGGAATTTCCTGAAACGCTTGGCCTATAGTAATTGTGTCCCCTTATATGCTAATAATACCATCTGTTCCTCATCCAAGACAACCCCTGATTCTAAAGCCTCAGCAAGCATTGCCTTCTCTTTAAACCATGTTGAACTCCTAGGCCTTTTAGGTTTGGTACACTGTCTTGCCATGTGGCCTTCCTCTTGACATTTGTAGCAACGGATAACCTTTGCCTAATATGATGTGTTAGTTCCCCCATTTTTTTTAACCCCTGTGCATGTCGCATTACTCCTAGCACCACTGCATGTATACTCGTAAGACTGTCTCCCTTGAACTGTCTGCACAGTAACTGTTCCATCTTGAATAGTTGTCTGATTCCTTGGGTTAGACAAGGTTCTAAGATGGTTTTTGGTTGGTGGGTATCGAGAAGTAAATGTTGTGCTAATGAAATCCATTGCCTTGTTGAGCCTAGCAATTGGATCATCAGTAGGAAGAAATGATGGGACAACAAGTCCTGAATCCATTGGTGGAAATGGTGCTTGTGGTGGTTGATGAATAGCAGGTGCTTGGTAGGCTTAATGATGAACCACTGATGAGTGGTTAGCAACCGGTGCCTGGTAAGATCGTTGTTGAACCATGGGTACATCATTCAATTGCTGTTGTGCAGGAGGTGAGTAGTATTGTTGAGCAAAAGGTGAGAGTAGTTGATGATATTGAGTTTGATTGCAGTAAGATGGAGAAAAGTTATATGTTTTAGCCACCAATGCAAGAGGATTCAGAATTCGTTCCTTCATTATACGCACTTCATTTGCATGAGCTTCGTGTTGTCTCAAATGAGCGTGCAATTTTTGTCAAATTGGTTTATGCAAGTCCTATTCTAGCTTCACATCGTAACAAAATTTGCTCCATTCAGGCTGAGAAGATGATTGAAAACTTTATATTAACTTGGATTGGTTTCATTATCATTCCAATCGTGTGGCATTTCATTATTAGGTGTGCGAACCTCAAGTAATACGGAATTAATTTGTCTCTTTCAGCTATGAGGTAAAACGTGTCAAACTCATCAACACTTGGACTCTCTTTCCTGCAACGATATTTCTGGACTTCAATGAGTAAACTTGACTCTATACCAAATGTGTTTGGCCTCTTCATGGATGATTTTCCAGATTGTAAATATCTTGTGTGTGAGCATTGTAGAACAATGTTTGTTGTTTTATGTCACAATGCTTTACGAATCTTTTTAGCATCTGTGAGTTACATCATTATCTTCTAGGCTCTTACAGTTGCAGATGTAGTAATGTTTCGGTTTGTTAATGTCCATATTAGAAGGGCCATTAAGGACTTAGTCAAGAGTAGCTTGCCGTTTTTCCTTACCGTTGATGTAGAGTAGAGCATACGGCTTGCCCATGTTATACTGAGTCTTATGAAGCATGGGAGACAGTTATCAGCCCCTGGGGGCGGAGGGGGGGGGGTGGGGGATACATATCACTGCTATGTTATGGACAAACTCTATCTTGAAATGGATTGTTGTCTGAAATGATATAAATGGATCATTCATTGATAAGTGGTTGTCGTGTTGTTGTGTTGTTGTTGAAAGTGATTAAGATTAGTATTTAGCGGGATTTTACTATCTTGATTAAATGTGAAAAATACGTGGATATTTTCGCGCGATTTTACAAATCAATGATAAACGCTAAAATGACATATTTCGTTGAAGTGCTTATTTCTCTGAAAGAAACCATGTATTCACCTTTTGCTTATTTCACTGAAAAAAGAAAGGTTTATTTTCAGCTATTTCTATTTCGCTGAAAACAAGGAAGTGCCTCTTTCTCGGGTTAATACAAATAATGTCTCCTAAAACGTTATTTATATTTTTCGTCCTCTCAACGTTTTTGATAATAACCAAAATGTAAATCCACCCAAACTTCACAATAGTGTCTAATCTAGCCTAATCTCCATTCACAACTAATCCACAACAAAATCACATCTAAATCTAACCTAATCTCTTCATTTCTATTGCTACAACACTCATTCAACTTTCATCTCACCAAGAACATAATATTTAACTAGTGAAACAAAGTATTTCTACAAAATAAATAATACTTTTTAATAAAATAAAATGTTTTATTTAAATAATAAAATTTGAATTTGGTTTTCCTCCAAAATGGAAGCTTCTATACCAGATACAACATTCCCTCAAAAAGACAAAAACAAGAGCGTACTCTAGTGGCGGCCCCCTTATAGGCCTGGCGGTCCCCAAATATATCTAGGACCGCCGCCAGCTAGCCGTTGGAAATCCTGTCCATAAATACTACACTATTTCTGGTAGAAAAATATACCTCTTTTCTGGAATTTTTCCAGTCTTCTTTCTCTCTCTAAAAACCTTCTTTCTCTCACTAAATCTCTTGATCACTAACAATGTTTGATCTTGTTTCAAGTGATCATATCTCTTCTTCTCATCTCTCCTCTCCTCTCTATCAAGTGCAAGAGAAGCACATTCGTATTCGCCAAGAAACGAATTGTTATTTAGGGATCTCTCATCTCTTCCTCTAAGTATCAAATCTCTATTGTAATTATCTTGTGTAATTGTTTAATTCGGATTGTGTGTAAATCTGATAGTGTAGATCTTGTGAGTGTGTAGTGCTTGTGAACTGGTAGATTGGTTCTAGCTAAGATTAGGACTCGATATTTAGATTAGTGTCGAAAAATAACGTAAGCGATGTGTAAATTGTTTTCTCTGCCTAAAGAGAGCTTGTTGACATAGTGAAATCTCGATTAGGATACTCGGGGAGTGGAGTAGGGCGAAGAGGAGCTTCGTTGCCGAACCACTATAAATCTTGGCGTCTTGGTTTGATTGTTCCTTTCCTTATCTATTTATATTGTTGTCATTATTATTTAGTATTAGTTTAGATATTTACATTGTTGAATCATATTGTTGATTGGTTGAACATACAACTCGAATCTAAGTATTTTGAAAGCAAACTTTTAAAACGTAAAACGAACCTGTAAACTATTCAACCCCCCTTCTAGTTTCCACAATTGGTATCAGAAGCCAAGGTCACTCAAGATTTTTAAAATATATTGTATTTTAAAGCTTGGATCGATCTATGGATTCCGACAAATATCTAGAAGGGCAATCCATGCAAAGACTACCACTTTTTAAAAGTGATAATTTTATTTATTAGAAAAATAGATTCGAGACATATGTTAAATCAAAAGATCTTGATCTTTGGCATGTTATTACTAACGGTGATTTTCAACCTATTCAATAAAATCTGGAAACCAAATTAGATGAGGTTATCCCTTTTGAAAAACAAAGTGATGATCTTAAAAAGAAGCTTGCGAAAAATAACGAAGCCAAAATGGTTATTTACAATGCTTTGCTAAGAAAAGAATATGAAAGAATTTTCATGTGTAATACGGCAAAAGAAATTTGGAAAACTTTATTAATCACCCATCAAGGTAATAACCAAGTCAAAGATAACAAGATCGACCTTTTGGTACAACAATATGAACAATTCGTCATTTCTAAAGACGAATCTATAGATAGTGCTTTTGCTAGATTTAATACTATCATTACTAGTCTAAAAGCTCTTGATGAAGGTTATTCTAGCAAGAATTATGTTAGGAAGTTTCTTAGGGCTCTACATCCTAAATAGAGAGCAAAGGTCATGGTGATTGAAGAGTCGAAAGACTTAACATCACTGTCACTTGATGAACTCATCGAGAATCTTAAAGTTCACGAGATGATCATCAAGAAAGATTCTGAAATAGTCAAAGCTAAGGGAGAAAAAAAATCTCTTGCTTTAAAGGCTAAGAAAGAATCTAGTGATGAGGAGTGTTCGACTTCTGGAAGTGAAGATGAAGAATACGCCATGGCCGTTAGAGACTTCAAGAAGTTCTTCAAGAGAAGAGGTAGATTCGTGAGACAACCTCGGAACTACAAAAATACATTCCAAAGAAGCCGAGATGACAAGAACAGTAAAGGTGATAGAAAATGTTTTAGATGCGGCAATCCAAGTCATCTTATTAGACAGTTTCCAAAACCAGCGAAAGACAAGAACCAAAGAGCATTCGTCGGAGGTTCTTAGAATGATAGCGGTGAAGAAGATGATGAAAAGGTCAAAGACGAGACGTGTCTTGTAGCTCAAGCATCAAATGAGGTATGTTTCGAATCCTCGTATTTTAGTGATGAAAACTCATCAATAGATGATTTAGTTTTAGATAATGAATATGATAAACTGTGCAAAATGATTTTAAAGATAATCACTAAAAACAAAAGATTAAAAGCCACTAGAAATAGTTTAGAAAAAACTCAGTATTCTAAAGGAAAAACTATATACACTCGAGAAAACAAGGGAGTTAATCTCGAATGTGTAAAGTGTCAAATGCTTAAAATTGAGAATGAAAAACTCAAAGAGGAAGCCATTAGATTATCTAAATTTGAAAAGAGTACACATTCTCTAAATAAAACGTTAAGTAATCAAAAACCCTTCAGAGAAAAATTAGGTTTAGGGTTTAATTCATTTGAAGCATCATCTAGTGAAACTAAGGAAATAAAGTTTGTAAAATCTCAAAAAGAAACGTCTTCTGGTGGCGGTCCCCTAAATACCATGGGCGGCCCCCTTAAAGACCAGACGCCCCCAAAGTAATTATGAGACCAGTTTCTGAAAATTCTGTTTCTTTTCCAAACTCCATATTGGGTCCTAGACCAAAACATATAATGGTAAACAATGTCAAAGTTCCCGTTGCTAGTGATAATGAAGTTAAACGATTTTATAAGCCATCGTTAAAACCTGGAGTCGAATTTTCAAAACCTAATGTTAGATCAAAAACTCCACCACCTAGAAGAGTCAATAATAATTATCATCGTCCTAAGATACCGCAACCAAAAAGGAACGTTGGCCGACAAAACCAACCTCATGGTTTTCCCGTAACTTGGAATAATTTCCAACGTCAAAGTTACATGCCATGGGAAATGTGTCTGATGACATCAAATAACGTCTATTTTATAGCATCATTTATCCCATGTAAATAACCCATTTTGTATTATTATTGCAAGGAATTGTTACTTAATAGTTTGTATTTGAGAATTGCAGTAATTTTGGAGCATTTGGCAAAAGATGGAGAAAAGGACGTGTTTTGAAGCATAAACGAAGAGTTTGAAAAAGTCTACTGATCTGATAGAAAATACGCCGTTTTATTCTAGACCTATACGATATATCCAAGACTTTGACGAATCAAAAGACCATTGCATGACTTTGAAGAATACGTCGTATCCCCATCAACAATACACCGTATATAATACTTTGGTCAACGAAGAAGAATCAACTAGTTTTACATCAATACGCCGTATCCATCAAGAAGATACGGTGTATCCGTGCCTACACTTCACAAATAACCACAAAGGATTTAATACCCAATACGTCGTATCCAGGAGCCTCTATATGCCGTATCCATGTCTGACTATATACGATGATTCTAGAAGATATCAAACGTGGTCCTTACTCTAAGAAATCCCCAATACGCCGTATCCCACATCGGTGGATACGGCGTATCGACCTGTTTCCAGACCCTATATATAAACGACCCAAAACTCAGTTTTAGGCATGCAAGTGAATCCCTAAACCACCAAGTCGACCAAGAGACGATCAGAAGAGCCTAGAAGGTCAGAAAAGAGCCTTAAGATCATAGGAAAACTCTTGTAATCTTCGCCCAACCGAATACGCGTTCGATCGAGGTTTCTTTACTTTAATCATTCATATATCAAACCGTGTGTATTTTTACAATGACTATCGGCTGATACCTTTAGGTATCAGCCATGTTTATGAAGATCTAATGTTTGGTTTGTTTATCTCGATTGCTTAATTTATCGTTGATTGTTGTTTATGTTTATCAATTTATATTCGTTTACGTGCTTAAGTATGCGACCTATCATTCAACTGGGTCTAGTCCTACATATTTAATGCGCTACAACTTCGGTGTTGTATGGGCATAGGCTAAGAGACTGAGATAGCTCTCCATATTGATGAATTTGAGTTGAAAAGTGAAACATCATTGTCTAAATGTCATGAAGAGGAAGAAAACATTTTATACTTTAATGATCTATTTCATTTTAACATAATTTATCCCGATGACTCAAAATCGGATAAGGACAATGATGATGATGAGATCGATATTAAACAGTTTTCGAGGAATAATGAAATAAATGTCGATGATGGTGCCTATGCATGTGGGTCAAATAAGCTTTTAGAAACAAGTCATGATACATCTAATAAATTTTTCAAAACTAAAAGCTTTATCAAGGGGTTAAATTTTAATATCATGACTTGGAATCATCTTAACAAAGGGATGTCATTCATTTTCCTCATCAAGAATTTGTATGTGCCATTTGGCATCCCGTTCGACCCTAAATTATTTTATAAGGATGGGATTAAATTGGGGCAAGTCTAACTTAAGGACTTTTCTGTAAACAAAAGTGCTTGCCGGGAGACAACCTGGAATGTATTTTCAATTTTTATCGAGTCTGTCTTCCCAGACTGTCTTTAACTGGGTCTAGTCCTACATATTTAATGCGCTACAACTTCGGTGTTGTTTGGGCGTAGGCTAAGAGTCCGGGATAGCTCTTCATATTGCAATTTATATATCTAGAATCATAGGATCACAACTATTGACCTATCTTTGTCTTTAGTTTAGTGAGCTTAGTTGAGCCATAAGGTAACCTTGGTATCAATGAGTATGTTCTTATTCCATTGGTAAGGACTCGGACAGTGGACTACTAGTATATAAAGAGTCGTTAAGCAGTAAGTGGGTAAAGTCTCGATGAGCTAGGGTTTAGTAAGAGCACCATTACTTAGATCTTAAGATAGATTATAATCAACATAAGGATGCTTTATGCGGATGCGTCTAATTATGACAGGATTAGCGTGTCTAGGTCTTAGGAAGAAGTACCGCCTAAGTCTAGGAATGATATGCCCTTCGAGATAAGACAATCATTGCACTAATAAACAAACCTGCATTTTATCGGATTATTCATGGTTGATACATTTTCCTTACATTAGTTCTCGACCGCTTCTCTATCGTTTGTTTGTCTTATTGTGTGTGTTTATTGCTTTACTTGTCATCAAAACCTTAGGTTAGATACACAAAACCGTACCAGTCTCTCAGGCTGAAACCCCCCTTTTTGCATTAGTTTTAGGTTTAACTTAGATAACTAAAATACTGATAGAATTAGGAATTAACGCTCTCGCTCTTAGTGATCGACACCCTACTTACCATACTGATGAAATTAGAATAAACCGCTCTACGCTCATCTCAGTGATCGACACCCTACTTACCACGAAACTACTACCGATCAGGTACACTGCCCGTTAAAGTGTTGTTTTTGGTTGAGTCGGCAAAATATAAATTTAAAACTTGAATCATATAAAAAACAACCCTACACTACAACACATCAGTGTCTTCCATTTCCACATCCCAACCAATTGCATCAAATGCAAGGGATATTTTAGCACGAAAACAAACTTTGGACCTATGGGATATTGGGGACCAAATGTTTGAGTTATTGTCTTATATAAATAGATATGCCTTGGAGTCGACTTGGAACCCGATGAGTGGATAAAGGATAGTGGATGCTCTAAACACATGACGGGTAACCGAAAGCTCTTCTCAAGCTACAAGGCATACAATGGAGGTAATGTTATTTTTGGTAGTAATCTTCGCGGTAACATCATTGGCAAAGGTACGATTTCGAATGACTCTCTCAAAATAGATAATGTAGAACATGTAGATAACTTAAGATTTAACTTGCTAAGTGTAGGACAAATATGTGATAATAAGTGTAGAGTAACTTTCTCTGAACATGATAGTGAAATCACTAAGGATGGTAAGGTTATAGGTAGAGGTATTAGGAAGAAAGGCTTATATGTGATGAAATTAGGAAATAAGCCAAAAGATAAAATTTGTCTTGCAACGATTGATAAAAATTCCACGTTGTGGCGATAGGAAGTATTTCACGCTAATATGCTGTCTCCAATTCACTCGTTTAAGCATCTAATGAATTAGTTAAGCACTACTAAGCTTAAGTTTGATCAACACTTCTATGATGCTTGCAAAATTAGAAAACAAGCTCACGCTAGTCACAAAGCTAAGAATATAGTCTCAATGACTAGATGTTTAGAACTCCTCCATATAGATCTCTTAGGTCCATCTGTCGTACGGAGTTACGGAGGAAACCGCTACACCTAAGGTCAAAGTAGATGACTACCTCTATGGTATACTTGGACTAGATTCCTTAAGGACAAAACCGAAGCCTTCGATCAATTTAAAATATTTAGTAAGAAAATTCAAAACCAATTAGGATGTACAATAGTGTCAATAAGAACCGACCACGATAGGGAATTTGATAATGAGGTGCAATTTAGAGAGTTTTGTAATGCCAATGGAATTACACATAACTTCTCCGCTCCACACCGCACATCCTCAAATCAAATGGGGAATGGTTGAAAGAAAAAAAATAAGAGACACTTTTAAGAATATGTGTAGGACATGTTGAATAACAATCGTTCAACCTATAGCAAAGCAAACAAAAGTTATGGTGTAACCGCTACACAGATACTTCAATATACAATCTCAAACTGAATCCTCCATCTAGCCATTCTAGGGAAAAAACACCTTATGAACTCCTTGAAGGTAGGAAACCCTACTCTTGATTATTTTAGAGTGTTTGGAAGCAAGTGCTTCATTTTAAACACTAAAGACTACCTTACCAAGTTTGACCTAAAGTCATACAAAGGTGTCTTTTTAGGTTACTCCTAAAATAGTAAAGCCTACATTATCCTTAATAAACATACTAGGAAAGTCAATGAAAAATCCCAACCCCTCAACTAACATTCGAAGATGAAACCCTCCACCCAACTAAGAAATCACTCCTTGGTGGATGATGACTTAGATGAAGAAGAAGCAATTAAGGTTACCGAAAAGAAAAAACTTAGAAAATGACATTGAGGATGAAACTTTAGAAATTGACGAAATAGTCAATATTAAGGAATCTAGAAACCATCCATTAGAAAATGTCAAGAAACCTTAATCAAAGAACCCTTAGGTCACAATCCCAAAACTAAAGTAACTTATTTTGATATCAAAAAAAAAAACCTTATAAACCTACTCTAGGTATACTTGGACTAGATTCCTTAAGGATAAAACCGAAGCCTTCGATCAATTTGAAATATTTATTAAGAAAATTAAAAACCAATTTGGATGTACAATAGTGTCAATAAGAACTGACCATGGTAGGGAATTTGATAATGATGTACAATTTGGAGAGTTTTGTAATGCAAATGGAATTACACATAACTTCTCCGCTCCACACACTCCTCAATCAAATGGCATGGTTGAAAGAAAAAATAGAACACTTTAAGAAATGAGTAGGACTATGTTGAATGAACAATCGTTACCACAAAAGTTTTGGTGTAACGCTACAGATACTTCAATATACATTTTCAACTGAATCCTAATTAGAGCCATTCTAGGAAAAACACCTTTTGAACTCTTGAGAGGTAGGAAACCTAATCTTGATTATTTTAGAGTGTTTGGAAGCAAGTGCTTCATTTTAAACACTAAAGACTACATTACCAAGTTTGACCTAAAGTCATACAAAGGTGTCTTTTTAGGTTACTCCCAAAATAGTAAAGCCTACATCATCCTTAATAAACATACTAGGAAAGTCGAAGAATCACTCAACGTGACATTCGATGAAACTCCTCCACCCTCTAAGACATCACCCTTGGTGGATGATGACTTAGATGAAGAAGAAGCAATTAAGGTTACCGAAAAGAAAAACCTAAAAAATGACATTGAGGATGAAACTTTAGAAATTGACGAAATAGTCAATATTAAGGAATCTAGAAACCATCCATTAGAAAATGTCATAGGAAACCTTAATCAAAGAACCCTTAGGTCACAAGCCCAAAACCAAAGTAACTTCTTTTGTTTTATATCAACTATAGAACCTAAGAATGTGAATGAAGCCTTAACGGATGATAGTTGGATAGTCGCCATGCAAGAAGAATTAAATCAATTCATTGCTAACGACGTTTGGGAGTTAGTTCCACAACCTAGGAATATGACAATCATAGGAACTAAGTGGGTGTTTAGAAATAAGTTAGACGAGAACGGTATTGTTTCTCGAAATAAGGCTAGGTTAGTTGCTCAAGGCTATAATCAACAAGAGGGCATCGATTATGATGAAACTTATGCCCCAGTTGCTAGACTTGAGTCTATTAGAATACTATTAGCTTATGCTTGTGCTTTAGATTTTAAGCTATTCCAAATGGATGTAAAAAGTGCATTCTTGAACGGTTTTATCAATGAGGAGGTATACGTGGCACAACCTCCAGGATTCATTGACTTTGAAAAACCGGATCATGTTTATAAACTTAAGAAAGCTTTATACGGTCTTAAACAAGCACCCAAAGCTTGGTATGATAGATTAAAAGCTTTTCTTATTAAACATGAATACAAAATGGGAATGGTAGATAACACACTTTTTACCAAGAAGAAAAGTTCAAACCTCATCATCGTTCAAATATATGTCGACGACATTATATTCGGCTCGACTTGTCAAGACATGTGTGATGAATTTGCCAAAATCATGCATGACGAGTTCGAGATGAGCATGATGGGTGAACTTAACTTCTTCCTTGGATTACAAATAAAACAAATGGAAGATGGTATTTGAAGTTTCAAAATCATGCATGACGAGTTCGAGATGAGCATGATGGGTGAACTTAACTTCTTCCTTGGATTACAAATAAAACAAATGGATGATGGTATTTTCTTTAATCAATCTAAATATATTAAAGAAATGCTTAAGAAATTTGGCTTAGAAGATTCTAAACCAATGAAAACCCCCATGTCCTCCGATACTAAACTCACGAAAGACGAAGAGTGTGAGTCGGTAGATAGTACTAAGTATCGAGGCATGATAGGTAGTTTATTATACCTAATGGCAAGTAGGCCCGATATCATGTTTAGTGTCTGCCTTTGTGCCCGCTTCCAAGAGGATCCCAAAACCTCTCATCTTGAAGCGGTTAAGCGTATCTTCTGATACATTAAAGGCACTACGCACTTAGGATTATGGTATCCTAAGGGGACCGGCATAGAAACAGTAGTATATGCCGAGTCTGATCATGCGAGAGATTATATGGACCGAACGAGCACTAGCGGTATTTGTACGTTCGTGGGATGTTTTTTGACATCTTGGTTCTCGAAGAAACAAACCACTCTTGCTATGTCCACTGCCAAAGCCGAATACGTAAGCGCCGGAAAGGCATGTCAACAAGCACTATGGATGAAACAAGCTCTTATCGACTACGACGTTCAACTCGACGACGTCCCGATCATGTGCGACAATAAAGGCGCGATTGACCTTAGCAAAAACCAGGTGCAACACTCTCGTACTAAACACATCGAAATACGTCACCACTTTCTTCGTGATAATGTCTAGAAAGGACATATTTCAATCGAAAAAGTGTCGTCCGTTGAAAATAGCGCAAACATTCTTACGAAACCCCTTAAACGTGAATCGTTTAATTATCTTCGTCTTGGTTTAGGAATGATGGAACATTCCATAAATCGTGTTAGTCCGCTTCTCCTTCTTCTATTCTCGATTCTAGTCCGCGTTCCATTTCGTGTCGTGACAATTTAACAACTTCATCCGAAGCTTGTTAAATATTTTAATTCGCGAAATGCAAATTAATTAGTCACTCTTCCTCGTAAATTCGTGTCAAAATTTAAAAGTCCAAAAACCTGTAATACAGATGGCCCCCATAACTCAGGCGGCCCCAAACCCTTTTCAGGCGGCCCCTGATCGATATGGGACCGCCACCAGCAGACATCAAATATTTACACTTAATCAAAAAATTTCAAAACACAAAACCAAACATACTCCTTCCTGCTGGTGCGACGAACACAAAACCAAAACCACCAAAACTCAAAATCAACCGCCTAAACACTAATTGAAGATCAAATCAACACTAATAATCATTCCTAACATCATAAAGATCATCAATTGTAAGTCATTTCATCTATTTTCTTTCAATTTGAGTCTATGATTCATGATGAACACAAAAAATTAAAATTGGCGATTTTCTATTTTTCTTTCAATTTTGTACAATTAGGACTACTAGGATATAATGTATAACTAATATGTTTCCCTTAGACATAGGATTTACATACATTAGTGAGTTTGTCGAAAAATTGATTTCGAACCAAAACCCTAATTTTATTTTCAAATCACTCACGTTAGGAACATAATAAAATTGTTGTTATGCATTGTTAATACAACTTAAAAACGTTTTTAAACACATGCATAATGATCTCATGAACAAAATTCAAGATACATAATTCATATGTATTTTTTGACATGTTTGGATGAGCAAAATCAAATTAAGGAGCGTTTGGGTTAACTCTTAGGATTTTATTTCTAGGTCAAGTTAATCGTTACTCCACATTTGTCACATTTAGGCATACACTAGAAACAATGTGAATAAAATGCTACAAGTAAAAGACTATAAAACAGAACTATATTTTTGTCTTTCATTTTAGGTGACAATGCCTTGAATCACCGGATTAGATAACCAAAATACCCGTAACTACATTCCACTCATATCCAATCAATTTGAACAACCACTACAAAACACGATTGCAATACTTGAAAAATGACACTTTCATGAGTGTAGGGTTGTAAGTCAAAATTTTGAAAACATGAGTCATATCCGTGCTAAGTTTGGATTATTTGGTTTTGATTTTTTGTTGAACATAAACGAACAAATTGTTCCTCATTTTGTTCTCGAGTTTTTTAATCAACTCACGTTTGACTATAACTCCGAGGGTTATTTTTTGGTAAACTTTATCATACAAAGTAAGTCATTCTCTCTCACTCTGAGGAATTCGGTCAAATCTTGAATATCCCTTTCAAAGGTCAAGTGTCATACATCGACATGTGGTTACTCGACTACTTATCAATAAGTGCTCCAAGTAAAGGTCGTTATAAAATGTGATTTCAATACTTTTTCTCTAGGTAATCATGCCTCGCAAATCATTTGAAGACCATAAAAATACAACACGAATACCGTTCACCTATAAAAGAAAGACTAAGAAACCTTGAAAGTCGCTACATTCATGAGGGTCGGGTGGTTTTGAGGACTTTGCGGATCTACGCTATGTTCGGTCCTTGTTTAGTTTTCTTGAGTTTGAGTGTCTTCTTGAAATCAATGACCAAATTTTTCCTCGCTTCATACTTGAATTTTATAGTCAATATCAAATAAACTATTCCGACGAAGGTCAAATGTTAATCGAATTTGTAATTTAAAATCAAATCTTTTCTTACACTCTTGAAGAATTTGCTCAAATTCTTGACATACCTTGTGAGGGTGCTTGTGTCTTTACCGACAAGTGGTCACTTGACGAGTTGGCATATGGTGTTCCTATGGATGGTCCATACCGAACAAACCCTCCTTCTCCTGATGAAATCATTTCGTATATTCGAAATAATCGAGAAGGTCTAGTCACTCGCACCCGTCATAGACAAAAAAGTGATGTTCAAGACTATCAAATTCTCACTCGTAAAATTGTGTCAACCCTGAAGCCTTTGGAAGAAATTATCCGGGAAAATGTTTTCTGTCTGGGGGTAATCGGGACCATGTTCCCGCGTGTCTTTGTTACATGTTATATTTTATTGCAAGATCCGAAAAGTTCAACCTCGCCTATTATATGGCAAAACGAATGGAGCGGGTCACTAAACAAGCTAGGTTAATTTTACCCTATGGTATGTTATTAACCCGTTTGTTTAAATTCGTCATGAGTGAGAGTCCTGAGCTGGTCAATGAGTCTTATGTCTTGTACGATCGTGTCATGAATTCTCTTACCGCTCAACAAGAGCAAAAGACTAGAAAGGATTGTGGCACTAGAAGAGGTCGTCACTCTACTTCTTCTTCCTCCGCCTTCGATTAATCATCCTCCTCTTATCTCAACGATGATGATAATGATGGAAATGATGAAGGGACCTCACGTGCAAGCACTCCTTCCCCCACTCGTTTTGTCAATTCATTAACAAATGAGGTTCCTCAAGTCTTTCAAAACCCACCAAACATTGACCTAAATATGGAACCATTTTACACCCGCCAAACCAAAATCATCAACCGTCAAGTTCAGTTACGAGATGAGCATCGTGGTGGATTAAGGTCAATCGGGAAAGGCCTCAAGAACTTGTGCAGAAACATAAAGAAGTGAGCAATTTGAAAAATTGCTATATGATAATATTAATTATATTTACTACTTTATAATGCTTATGTACTTAAACTCATGCTATTTAGTAGTAACTTAGTACGTAGTACGGGCAACATAAGTTACCTTGGATGATCATTCCATTTTATCATCCTAAACCCTTGCTTGCATGCACCTTGATACACTATGGTTACTTATATGATATTATGCACGATTATCTCTTAGTTAATATACCTATATGTGCTTCTTTAACAGAATTTAGGATAGTTAGTTTTGTAAATTTGATTATTACGTATTCGATGATTCATGGTGAAATAGGATTGACTGCAAAAGGGTGACTTTAGGAAATTTTTCTGGACATATTTTACAAAAATTTAAAAAACTAGAAAAATTCTACTCCTTCAGAAAATGGCCCCCATAAATACTGGGCGGCCTCCAAATATATCTGGGATCGCCATATAATTATAGGACCGCCATCAGAGTCACGAGAATTTTACTGTGACTACCTGATTTTCTGTGTAGTTGACTATTCTCTCCACTAGACACAGCTATACTTTCTGCATTTTGCTAAACCACTTTTGGAATCTATTTTCTTAATCATCATGCTTTACCTCTTCAATCCTATGCTTCCTAATTAAATAAGCCATCCTTCCCACTCCCCCCTCTCTAAATGTCATCAAGTCTCTTATTCAAGTTTCTCGACAAGGTCAAGTTACTTGTCACACCCCCAAACGGGGCCTAGTCGGAAACACGTGTCCGGGGGCGTGACGTCATAATACACATCACACAAGATACAAAGAACGACCTCTAAGGGTACGTTTAAAAATCCAACATTGTTGCATTGATTAAAATAGTTAAAGTTTTACATATGCCCAACGATAATAGGCGGAAGCGAATAAAAGGTTTTAAAGTTTGACAACGATGTTAACATAGATAATAATAATTCTTGAAAATTGGTCCAATGCAAGGCAACACCAACAAGCAAGCAAAGACATATATAGCTAAGCACTTGAGAAAAACATGCTAAAACTGTCAACATAAAGTTGAGTGAATTCATAGGTTTGAATTTAATATTAAAAGTTGGACCACAAGTTCACAGTATGCACGTGACAGTTATAACCGATACAACTTCATATAAAAAGCATTTATGTTTGCACTAAGCTCATGACACCGAAGCTCAATTTAAAAGGAAGCATTTATATGCCAAATAGTATTCCTCGCCCTAAAGGTATCTGACCAGGATCACCTATTGACATTCCAACATGGTATATATCCGTTTGTTTGGACCTTCGAAACTAGTAAGCGCTACTTATCCGGATAGGGATAATTAGTCCCAATAGATCTATTTACAACATTCGCGATTACTTAACCAGTACGGTTGGTTAAGCAATTGACGGTTTATGATAATTCGGGCATTAGTGGTCTATTCGCTACTTAGGCAACACGTAATCAGGAAAAGGAAACGTAAAGTAACTGTGTCCATAGTTTAAAATAAGCAATGTTTCTCAGCCTTAAATAGTAAAGTAAAAGTAGTAAAACATGGGGCTATGAACTTACCTTAGCAAGATGAGCAAATGATAATCACGCAAGAAAAGATGATATAGAAATCTAGCCGCGACCTAGAATAATAATGCGTCTCAGAAACACAGAAAGTATGCCAAGTATTGCACAATATGTTCATCACCAAAAGACATCCATGTGTGTTTGCTTTAGTTTGATTATCAAATCATGACGAAATAAAATCATATAGTTTTCCGTTAAGTTTCGGCGTTTAGCCAAAAATTACTATTTTTAGAAAGTTTATATTTTAGGAAAAAATTTAGTTTCGGGACGTTAATACCGTCCCTTATATTTATTAAGTTTCCATATTTTCAAAACGCACTAACTAGCCTTAATCGGTTAACTTCTAAGTCCGTTCATCTAAATTTTACCAAACTTATTATTTTTAGTAACTTTATCGTTTTTCCTAAAATATGTTAACGACGTCTTTAAACGATACTAATCAATATATATATAGTGTTTAGAAAGTCCAAAACTGTCCGAAAGTGTCCGAAAACTCATTTTACTATTCACATCAGCACACTATTCATTCGATTTTGTTGAAAAATGTTTCAAGTTTCATTTTGCCATAACTTGGCCGCTTTAAGTCCGGTTTTAATGTTTGATATATATGAAAAACTATCTATTTGAAACAAGCTCTTCGAAAACTACTTTTATGCCTAATGAAAACATTTTTAGGTCGCTCAAAACCCCAAAACAAATTCGGATCAGCAAGCACTTTTTGCCAAAACACAACTAAAATCCACCCAAACTTCACAATAGTGCCTAATCTAGCCTAATCTCTATTCACAACTAATCCACAACAAAATCACATCTAAATCTAACATAATCTCTTCATTTCTATTGTTGCAACACTCATTCCACTTTCATCTCACCAAGAACATAATATTTAACTAGTGAAACAAAGTAACATCATTATTTATAAAATCTTGTTTTATAATCTTTCAAAAATTAAAACACAACATGAGGATGTATAGATCTTGAACATATATGAAAGAACATAAGTAAACCACAAGAAAAGATTCAAGACACTTACAAGAATGAAGAACAAGAAGCAATAACACAAGATCTATACCCAAAATCATTAGATCTTGAAAAACCCCAAATAATAACCAAACCCTAATTTGTAGATCTTGAAGAAAACCTTTGAAATCAAATGAAAACCTTCTTGGAATAACCTTGGATCTTGATAAAATGAAGTTTGAAGTGTGTAGATCTTGTAGAAAATCAAAGCTATGGTTTGTGTTTGTTGGTGTGTGGTAGCCGCGGCCAAGAAGAGGAAAAAGAGAGAAGAAAAATGTTGGTGACTTGTGAAATGAATGAGATGACCTAAAATGAGTATAACATGGTTTATATAGGACAAGGTCTAGGGTTTTGGTGTGTGTGTCTTGGTTCAAGTCATGTGGCACAAGCCACTCTTTTGTGGTTCTTTGTGGTTCGACCGAGCATAAGCAACAAAAGGAGAGACCAAGCCAATTGGGCTAGCCAAGGTTCAAGACTTTGATATTGATTTTGAATTTCTAAGTCAAAGGAATCACAAGTGGTCTGATCACATGTATATGTTGGTCATAAGGTTTTGTGCATTGCAGTGACTTCATGAGATGTCACTATCTCATTCTTACATAAACACGTGCATAGTAAGACAAAAAAAAGATACCTTTGATTTAATTTCAAGACTTAAGGTTGTTTTTGTTGGGTTTTGGCATTCGAATAGGGCAAGAGAGGGAGGGGTGAATGAAATTTTTGACTTATCAACGTGAGATAGACGATAACTAAAGTTTACACGAAAAGATTTTGAGTTTTCGGGGTTCCGTTAGGTCAAAAACGCGAAAAACGCAATTTAAACGTTAATGCGTAAAAATAAATACCGGGAGTGATTGTAAACTATGAAACACATAGAAAAGATAAAATAACTTATATAATATCTAAATTAATCAAAATCCAAAGTCGGAACGCGTCCAATGATGTTTTTTAGATTTACGCGGGTTAATTTCCCGGTAAACTACCGGATTCAAACGTAACGTATAAAAGTCAAAAATAATGATCGGAAAAGTTTAAAATATTGACTTGAAATTTTCAGGGTGTGACATTCTTCCCCTGTTAAAGAAGTTGTGTCCTCAAAGCTTAAGACGTGGATGAAGGGCTAACGAAAAGATAAGGATACTTTTTCTTCATTTGGTCCTCGCGCTCCCAAGTAAACTCGGGCCCTCGTCTCGAATTCTAACGGACCTTCACGATTGGAATGCGGCTTTGCTTTAGCCGTTTAACTTCTCGATCCATAATTTCAACTGGTTCTTCAATGAAATTAAGCTTGTCATCGATTTGGATCTCATCCAACGCAATAGCTAGTGGTTCATCTACGAAACACTTTTTCAAATTGGAAACATGAAAAGTGCTATGAACTCGACTTAATTGCTCTGGGAGTTCAAGTTGATAAGCAAGCGTTCCCACTTTAGCAAGAATCTTGAAAGGTCTAATATACCGAGGGTTCAGCTTCCCCCGTTTGCCAAAACGTATCACCCCTTTCCATGGTAACACTTTTAGCATGACCTTATCTCCAACCTCAAATTCCAATGGTTTACGTCTCCTATTAGTGTAGCTCTTCTGTCTATCTCGTGCAGCTTGAATACGCTTCTTGATCTGAATGATCTTCTCAGTTGTTTCATGAACAATTTCCGGACCGGTGAGCTGAGCATCTCCAACCTCAGCCCAACAAATAGGCGATCGACATTTTTGGTCGTAGAGAGCTTCAAACGGTGCAGCTTTGATACTAGTGTGATAACTGTTGTTGTAAGAAAACTCCACCAAAGGTAGGTGTCTATCCCAACCTTTCCCAAAATCAATCACACAATCACGTAACATGTCCTCCAAGGTGTGGATGGTTCTTTCACTTTGACCATCAGTCTGTGGATGGTAAGCCGTACTCATATCCAATTGAGTACCTAGGGCTTTGTTTAGTGATTGCCAGAAATGAGATGTAAATTTACTGTCTCGATCAGAAATAATCAAAACCGGCACTCCATGCCTCGAGACTACTTCCTTCAAGTATTGTCTCGTCAACTTCTCCATTGAGTCAGTTTCCTTCATTGGTAAGAAATGAGCAGACTTTGTGAGTCGGTCAACAATTACTCAAATTGTATCTTGACCAGTTGATGTCCTTGGTAACTTAGTAACGAAATCCATAGTAATGTTTTCCCACTTCCATACTAGGATCACAGGTTGAACCAACAAACCGGATGGTTTTTGGCATTCGGCCTTGACTTTGGCACGTGTCAAATATTTACTCACGTAAGTGGCAATCTCCGCTTTCATATTCGGCCACCAGTACAGTTTCTTTAAATCCTGATACATCTTGTCCGATCCAGGATGTACCGAATACTTTGACTTATGTGACTCGTGCATAATCAACTCCCTTAATTTACCATGGAAAGGTATCCAACTCCTCCCATTCAAACATAACGTTCCACTAGTACGTGGCTCTAGCTTCTTAATCATACCACACATATCTTCTGTTTCATAATTCTCCTTCTTTCTTGCCACAACCTAAGCGTCTAAGATCTGCACAGGGAGGTTCAGACCAATCGTCATAACCAAAGCTCGAACTCGTAGTGGTTTGTTCCGTTCCTTTAGGCTTAAGGCATCCGCCACCACGTTCGCCTTTCCCGAATGATAACGAATCTCCCAGTCATAGTCGCTCAACAGCTCTAACCATCTACGTTGTCTCATGTTCAACTCTTTCTGATCTAGAATATGTTGCAAATTCTTATGATCAGTTAACACGACGCATTTCGTGCCGTATAGATAATGTCTCCATATTTTGAGAGCAAACACTACAGCTTCAAGCTCTAAGTCATGTGTAGTGTAATCCTTCTCATGAATATTAAGTTGGCATGACGCGTAGGCTATGACCTTCTCCCTTTGTATCAAAACTGCGCCTAATCCTTTTCGAGAAGCATCACAATAAACCACGAAGTCTTCACTTCCTTCGGGTAACGATAATATCGGTGCACTACACAACTTCTGCTTCAACAGTTGAAATGCATCTTTTGCCTTTTCACTCCAATCAAACGTTGCGTTCTTTTGAGTCAGCTTCGTCATAGGTTTGGAAATTTTTGAGAAACCTTCGATAAATCATCGGTAATAGCCAGCAAGACCTAAAAATTGACGAATCTCTGTCGGAGTCTTGGGTGATGCCCAATCCTTGATTGACTCAATCTTAGTTGGGTCCACGTGAATGCCTTCGTTATCAATCACGTGACCAAGAAATTATACCCATGACAGCCAAAATTCACACTTCGAAAACTTGGCGTACAATTTTTCCTTCTTAAGCAATTCCAAAATTAACTTAAGGTGTTCTGCGTGCTCTTCTTCGCTCTTGGAGTAGATCAAGATATCATCAATAAAAACGATAACAAAAATCTAAGTACGGTTTGCACACCTGATTCATCCGATCCATGAATACCGCCGGTGCGTTGGTCAGTCCAAACGACATCACTTGAAACTCATAGTGACCGTAGCGTGTCCTAAACGCTGTCTTTGGAATGTCTTCCTCTCGAACTCTGAGTTGGTGATAACCAGATCTCAGGTCGATCTTAGAGTAGACTCTTGACCCTTGCAACTGATCAAACAGGTCGTCGATTCTCGGAAGTGGATATTGATTCTTCACAGTCAGCTTGTTCAGCTTGCGGTAATCGATACACATCCGAAAAGATCCATCTTTCTTTTTGACAAACAAGACCGGGGCTCCCCAGGGTGAGGAACTCGGTCTTATAAACCCTTTGTCAAAAAGTTCTTGCAGTTGAGTAGACAATTCTTGCAGTTTCGACGGTGCTAATCTATACGGGACGCGTACCACAGGTGCGGCACCAAGGACCAAGTCGATTTGAAATTCAACTTGTCGCGTTAGTGGTAATCCATGCAAGTCTTCTGGAAAGACCTCCGGAAAGTCCCGTACAGTCGGCACGTCCTCAAGTCGCTTCTCCTCCGACTTGTCTTCAGTTTCCTTCTTCGTAACTTGTGCCATACAAATTGGGCAACCTTTCTTAATATTGTCACACCCGACAATTTTTGGAAATTTTAAATTACTATTTTGCCCCTCTAGGTTTAACACGTGTTTTGTGGGGGCGTGTGGCGGTGTTGTCTTGGTGACCTTGGACTATGTGTTTTCTAAACTTCCTTCATTTGGGGGGGGGTCATGGGGGGTTTTCAGGGGGTAGGGGGGTGGGGGGGGGGAGGTTATCGGGGGGGTTTTTTCATTTTTTAACAAATTCGGGGGGTTTTTATACTCTTTGGGTTCTGGAAGGTATAAATTAAATTTTGTACTATCACTTCCATCAGTTTCATTTAATTAATTTTTAAACATATTTTTTTTTTTTTTTTTTTTTTTTTTTTTTACAATTTTTTAATTTTATTTCTTGAATTTTTGGGTCCGATTTGGCTTTTTGACTTTTTGACCTTTTACGGTTACATAAAAACAATTACCGCGTAGCCGATAAATTTTTGAAATGTATTTAAATAAGAAATCAAAAATATTATTATAATCCCTCATTTACAAATTTATTTTTGAAACTTATTTGACTTAAAAACGAGAAGATATATGTTATTCCTAAGTTGACTTATCAAAAACGACCAGCTAAATCTTGTTTTCACGACTCGGACTCTAAAGCAACTGGCAGGGTTCTAAATAGCGGCGCCATAGCGCGCTATAGCGGCGATATAGCGCGAGGCGTGGCTTCCACGTTACGAAACAGGCCAAGGCGTCATCTTGAGGCGTGGCGTGTAATAAGGCGCCATATAGCGCGCTATAGCGCGATATAGCGTGAGTTTTTTTGAAGCTTTAAAAAATTTCATGGATTTGAGTTTATTTACAAGTATTTATGTTTTGAGTTGTATGGGATTCGGGCTTAGTAACCCCGTTACTCAATTTTAATCCTAGTAGCTAACTAATATTGACCACTCTATAAATATTTTTTGCCGCCTTGAGTCACGCCTTAAAAACGCAATGACACAACGCCTCACGCTAAAGCTTGAGGCTTGGCTATGCCGCTACGCCACGCTTCACGCTATTTATAACCTTGGCAACTGGATGTAAAACGACATTCCGGACAACTTTTTAGTTTTATCCGAGACCTGAAACAAAGCAGAAAATGACTCAAATAACCTCGCAAAATTTTGAACACAACACGTACCGACAAAAAAAAATTAAATTTATATTTAATTATCACTTTTTATTAAATAAAAATATTTAATATATTATTTAATATTTTGTTCAAAGGTGTTACTTAAAAACGTGAATGCTCAAACTAAAGTTTTATTTTTACGGACAAAGCTTGCCCGTGATACCCGATGACTACACAAAATAAATAATAAACATTAAAATTTTATAAAAACATTTATAAAATAATAGTCGAGTGAATACTCATTTTTATAGGAAAAATGATTTGGAAAACAATGACGCAAGTTTCGTGTTTTGAATAATCCGTTAAATAGCCAAAACGAGTCCCGAACCATTATTTTACAAAAATTACAATAAGGACCCTTAAGAATAAATTTACACCACCACCCCTAGACTATTATACATTTGTCACTCTATTTTGAAACTTTTGATTATATATAAGAAACCCATTAGGGTTTTCTCATTTAACCTAGCCACTAAACACATACTTCTCCCTCTCCAATATTTTCCGGCGCCACCCCACATTTCCGGCCAGATCCCGGCCAATCTCCGGCCACCTGCCGCCTCTCACGCCACCCTCCTCCACCGTGGCCACACCATCATCTCCACACCACCTTCATCACCACGTCTCCACCTCTCTCGCCGGCTCGCCACCACCAGCCGCCGCACCATCATCACACCACCATCTCCACTGCCTTCACCACACCGCAGATCCACCACAGCCATCAACATCATCACCATCACCATGGCAGCCACCAAAAACCACCACCGCTTCGCCCCCCTCCATCTCCGAACCACCTCCATTATCATCTCAGCCAACCGACACCACCACCCTCGTCACCCCACCGACGCACACCTACACCACCGTCGCTCCCACCACCATCTCCTCCTCGTCACCATCTTTCTCCTCCATGCCGCCATCACCACCTAACGGTGCGTTTGGTTTAACAGCCCACCCACAAGGGTGCGTTTGGCAGCCTCCACACCTCAAGGGTGTGTTTGTTTATGTGGTTAACATCACATACGGTGCGTTTGGTTTTCTCAGCCGCGTACCACCACCACCTTAACTTTTTTTTGTAACCCTGAGTTTGGTTGGTTGTTGGTTTTTGTAAAAACTATTAATAAGTTTGTGTGGTTGTGTTTGTTTAAACTTACTTTGTTTTTGATTAATTTAGTTAGTTTTGTTCTTTTATTTCGGTTGTTATACATACCCGTAAAGGGTGTTTGATGGCTGCGTTTTCTGCCGAAAAGGGGTGTTTGGATATGCATTTAACAACACCTAAGGGTGTGTTTGTTTCGCTGTGTAACAGCACCTAAGGGTGCGTTTGGTTTCGCGTTTAACAGCCCATGAGGGTCTGTTTGGTTTCGTGGTTAACGACCCCATAAGGGTGCGTTTGGTGCACTGTTTTATAGCCCGTAAGGGTGTGTTTGGTTTTACTTATTTTGATTATTACTGGATCTCGTTTAAATATATTTTGAACCACGCGGATATTGCAACACGGATTGATTAAAAAGGGAAAGCGTTGAATTTTGTAAAAATGGGAAACGTTGTATAAACGAATAGGTCATGCCGAAATTTATAAAAATTTCTATACTTAGTATTTTTCACTAAAATTTCTATTATTCTAGAAAACCGATAAAAGAACGAGATATAGTATTAATATTATTAATTTGTAATGATACAATAAACCGGTAAATAAACGAAAGCTATACTTTTACAAACGAGACAACTAGTTTAGTTAAAACGCGTAACGAAATCTTAAATTATAAAATATTATTTTATAATTCTCGACTAATAGACAAAATAATAAGTTTTGTAAAAACTTTAAAAACGTCCTTTATTTAATTCGTAACTTTAAAACGTGTGTTTACCTTTATGCAAGCACTCTTTATTAATTTAGTTAAGTGATTTTCGAAAACGTGTCGAATTATATTGTTACGATTATTTTTCTTACATTTCTTATATAATACTTGTAAAATATTATATATTGCGACTTATTCTTTGGTTGTTTGTCTTTATTATATAATTCACCATATGAATTATATAATTGTTTCTTTTTCATATGTAATATATACATAATATATTACACACTTTGCTTTTGTTTTTTGATTTATTTTATTTAACCAACCACCAAGCTCTTACAACTTGAAATCTAAACCCTTTTATCAACATGTCGCGTTGATGTAACCATTCAACGGGAAACCCAAATGCATCATTCTAGAGTAGTGGGATTTAACCGTTAAGATAAACCGCAACATCTTGGTCGAGCCGTTCTGATTTCCGTTTGTGTTGTGCCTTATATGTGCAATTCTGCCAATTGTTCTGCAACATCAAGGTGAGTTCATAGCCCCATGTTTTACTTGTTTTACATATATTTTATTACTTTTAGGGTGAGAAACATGCTTGTTTATAAACTCGTTTACGTTACTAAATTTCAAACTCGTTTATACGTTGATTACAAACTCGTTACATGATTGATGTCACTCTTATTTTTACTTATGAATTTAAGTGCTTTAAGCTTTTAAGAAAATGTTGATTACTTTTACATTAGACACAAGTGTTTTCTGTTATCGTTTCCTGTTTATGTGTTGCCTAAGTTTTGCTTGATGAACCGTTAGTCACCTATGGCCAATTGGATTGGTTAAGTGAGCGCGAATGAATAAATAGATCTATTGGGACTAATTATCCCTATCTGCTTTGGTTCCACTTAACGAAGAACAAATAGATATATGTCATGTCGATGTGCGTTGTGGTGGTCTTTGGTTTGGGACACCAGTTAAGGGCAGGAATACTATGTGGCATGATATGATATGCCATGTTGTTATTAGCATCGGTGTCATGAGCTTAGCGCAACAGTAAATACTTTTAGGTGAAGTTGTATTCGTTATAACTGTCACATATGTTGTATAACTTGTGGTCCACACTGCTTTCGTTGAACATTTCAAATTGCTAAACGCTTTTCATAATACTTTGAGTAAAGCTATATTCACTAAACGCTTTTGATACTTATAAATGTTTTACTTAAACCTATGAATTCACCAACTTTATGTTGACCGTTTTTAACATGTTTTTCTCAGGTGATTAGCTTTGGACTTCTTGACGTGCTATGTGGAGTCTACGTGCAATATGATACCATTATCAAGATTTTATTCCTCATTCATACGCGGTGACTTTTTAAAACTTAATTATGCTTCCACTACATTTTACTTACGCTTCCGCAAATATTTAATTTCTTTGAAATCTTGTAAAACTTATCTATTTTTAAATAATGCAACGAGTTATGACTTTCCAAACGACACATTTAGAGGTCGTTCTCTTGTATCTTGTGTTGTTGTATTATGAAGTAACTCCCCCAAACATATTTCCGCTGCGACACATTTTTGGAGGTGTGACAGATTGGTATCAGAGCCAAGGTTATAGAGAACCAGGTAGAACATCTAGGTAGAATATCTAGGTCTGGTCTATAACCAGTATGTGATCCTTACGTGCTTTTATGTGTGCCTTATACGTGTTTTTGCTATGAGCTTATGCTTATCTTTTCTCTGCGATTATCTTTTCTTTGCGCTTGCCTTCTATCTGCAGTTATCTTTTCCTTGTGGTTATCTTTTCTTTGCGGTTTACGTTTGCCTTACGTATATTCCTCTATTTACTTAGATGGAAGTTGTCTATATAAATATTAAACTTTTCTAAGACTTTGTAGATGACACAATGGTCTCTAAAATTTGTCTAAGACATTGTGAGCGATGCAATGGTCTCAAACTTATTGTTCATAACCTTATACAATATCGTTTTGCACGAAACCCGTCACGGTTTTGTTTACATGAAATTATGTATGAATCTAAGTTTCACAAGTCTTGTATGGGGGGGACTTGTAACTGGAGGTTTAATATGGCAATTGCTATGTAAACTCGTTCATAAAAGACCTTTATCTAAACTGTATACTCATCAGCTATTTTGAACTCTATGTCGATCTTTCCTGATTGTTTTACTCCCCGTCTCCGAAGACGAGTTTTAAACACTCGTTCCATACTTATTAGAGCACTGACATCGTCATGTCATCCACCACCTTGAAGATTTTATGAGTACGCGTATTGCATCAAAAATTATTAAGTATACTGATTTATAATCTCTTTATTTGAAAGGATTAGGACGCCTCTTCATTTAAATAAATAAATTGTAAATCACCGAATCATAAGTTTATCAATTCATTATTTACATAAATTGGGACGCTTCTTTATGCAAATAATAAATTATAAATGAGTGGGCTTATGGTATCCAATATGACACGAGTGTGAACTCAAACCTGATAATCACTGGAATCCGTTCAAAAGATCTAGAAGCACAATCACGTCTTACCACTCAGCGGAATCTTAAGGCCTCGCTTGAACTACCTTATCTCATTCTTTATTCTTAAGTTATTGCTTTTGCCGTTACAAATCCTTACGATCATGAACTGTTTGTGAAGCTAACCGACTTGTGCACTCTTGAGCTGATGAATTTGATTCATCCTGGAACTAACGACTGCGTACAATATTCCACCGTCTATCGCATAAGCTTTCTCACGAGCTCCTCCCATTCGTTGACCTTTATTCTAGGGATGTTATTTCTCGAAATGTCCTCATTCTCCGCATTCCATCACCGTTTGTTATAGTTATTATTTTTATGTATTCTTATACTTTTGATTCGCGACTCCATGTGTTTGTGCTATGATTTTCAAATAATTAAAGTGAATAATTATTTTTAATGAAGGTTTTTGATGATTTCGGATATATAACTTGTTCTTGTTGAGAGTATGTGAGAATTGTGAGTTGCAACAAAAATGGCAATGAGGTTATGTATTATAGTGGTTTTGGTCGAATAGTTTTGGCGTAAAAGAATTTTGGATAGTTTGGAAAAATATGGCGGTGTTATGGTCAAGTCCATGGGTGATTTATAAAAATATAGTTGTTGGTCCGAGTTTTAAATGAGGGTAAACGGATGTTTAAAAATGTTTCTAGAAGTTTATTAAGTGTCGAAAGCCTTTGAAAATATTCGTGGAGCTTCTTAATATCAGAACGAAGGTTTAGGAATTTTTCTAAAAATGATAAATCGTTGCCGTTGGTCATTTCTAAATATAGCAACATTATATATATATATATATTTAGCAAGCTAAGTGTTTTGGTTAGACGATAGGGTTTCAATAGTCCGTTTTTTTTTGGAGATATAGAAACGATTAAATTAGAGGATGCTATTAACGTCCAGAAATTAAAACTTTCCTAAAATGAAAATTTTCTATAAATAGTAACTTTTCGTAAGAACGTCGTAACATCTTCATAAACTTAATAAGTTCGTAAAAACGCATTTTATTGACTAAACTAAAGCACAAACATATATGGTTGTCTATTTCCTTATTAAACGTTGTGTGCAACGTTTCGTTATTATTATTATTTCTCGTTCTACGGCGCGTCTATTTATTAAGTCGCAGTTAGAGCCATTCGGTTACACCTTATCCGCATTGTTTGCTTACGGTGAGTTGAGTCACGATACATCCTCGTACTTCCTAAGTAAGTTGAATACTTATATCCTTTAGCCTCGTCCGATGATTAATCGTCGAACCTTACAGATATCAGAAACCCGACTCCGCCTCTAAACATTTGAAACCCTTATACAGACATACCCACGCGCCTACACTTTCTCCTTTGATGGTTTCACTATTAAGAGACTTTCTTTATAACGCGTTTATATCAATCATATAACTTGTAATGATATTTTTCTAAGGTACTTATTCTGATGGATTAAATATCCTGGTCAAACCTAGCCAAAATTTATGCATATTAAGAAGTGTCGAAAAATCGAATTTTGCTGAATAAAGTATCAACGTCATGTCTAAAACTAGATATTTAAAAATCTTAAATCTTTTCTTGGACACACCATCGGTTAACAAAAATCGAATCCCGGGACGGGATTCCTTTTAAGGGGTAGGTAATGTCACACCCGGCAATTTTCGGAAATTTTAAATTACTATTTTACCCTTTGACTTTTTGGGTCCGATTTGACTTTTTGACTTTTTGACCTTTTACGGTCACATAAAAACGATTACCGCGTAGCCGATAAATTTTTGAAACGTATTTAAATAATAAATCATAAATATTATTATAATCCCTCATTTACAAATTTATTTTTGAAACTTATTTGACTTAAAAACGAGAAGATATATGTTATTCCTAAGTTGACTTATCAAAAACGACCCGCTAAATCCTGTTTTCACGACTCGGACTCTAAAGCAATTTGATGTAAAACGACATTCCGGACAACTTTTTAGTTTTATCCGAGACCTGAAACCAAGCAGAAAATGACTAAAATAACCTCGCAAAATTTTGAACACAACACGTACCGACACAAAAATAATTAAATTTATATTTAATTATCACTTTTTATTAAATAAAAATATTTAATATATTATTTAATATTTTGTTCAAAGGCGTTACTTAAAAACGCGAATGCTCAAACTAAAGTTTTATTTTTACGGACAAAGCTTGCCCGTGATACCCGATGACTACACAAAATAAATAATAAACATTAAAATTTTATAAAAACATTTATAAAATAATAGTCGAGTGAATACTCATTTTTATAGGAAAAATGATTTGGAAAACAATGACGCAAGTTTCGTGTTTTGAATAATCCGTTAAATAGCCAAAACGAGTCCCGAACCATTATTTTACAAAAAAATACAATAAGGACCCTTAAGAATAAATTTACACCACCACCCCTAGACTATTATACATTTGTCACTCTATTTTGAAACTTTTGATTATATATAAGAAACCCATTAGGGTTTTCTCATTTAACCTAGCCACTAAACACATACTTCTCCCTCTACAATATTTTTCGGCGCCACCCCACATTTCCGGCCAGATCCCGGCCAATCTCCGGCCACCTGTCGCCTCTCACGCCACCCTCCTCCACCGTGGCCACACCACCTTCATCACCACGTCTCCACCTCTCTCGCCGGCTCGCCACCACCAGCCGCCGCACCATCATCACACCACCATCTCCACTGCTTCACACCACACCAGGTTGATCCACCAACAGCCAATCACATCATCACCAATCAACATGCCAGCCACCAAAAACCACCACCAAAACCTAGCTTTTGCCCCCCCCCCCCCCCCCCCCCCCCGCTCCTTTCCCCTCCATCTACCAAACGCACCAGAAACCACCAAACCACCTCCATTATCATCTCAGCCAACCGACACCACCACCCTCGTCACCCTACCGACGCACACCTACACCACCGTCGCTCCCACCACCATCTCCTCCTCGTCACCATCTTTTTCCTCCATGCCGCCATCACCACCAAACGGTGCATTTGGTTTAACAGCCCACCCACAAGGGTGCGTTTGGCAGCCTTGATATGTGAGAAATCACATATCCGTTTTATATAAAAAAAATGACTCTAAAAAGATGAAATAATGCAAATTATGCTTGTATATTGTGTATTTTGTCTTTTGTGATGTGTAGGTGCGGATATTTCAAATATCACATGAAGAAGGCCAAAATGGGACAAAAACGAACACGAGATGGAAAGAGTACAAGAAATCGAAGCTGAAGGCGAATTTATATTAAATCCAATCTTGTAAATTCTTTAGCCTAAAAAAAACCCTAAAACAATTGCATCGTTAGTCCCTGGATACTTACACAGTTAGTCCTTGGGGACTAACACCATTAGTCCAAAACAATTATACTATAAGTCCTAAACCTAACTCCCGTTAACTCTTTTTTATAAAACCTTACCCGGCCCAACAAAGCCCAAACCCTCAATCCCATTAACCCAGGTCAAACACGGGTCAACGCCCCAAATAATAAAAATCAAATTACTGTTCATCATCTCTTTTACCTTTCCCTCCCTTTTCACCTCAACGAACACCAGGGTAACACCCATTCACCCACGCTCTCAAATCCCTTCTAGAAGCTCACATGACGCAAGCAATGATGCAATAGAATGACAGCTTGGCGATCCCAAGCATTTTGATTGGTTGAGAGACGTGACATCAAATCAAGGGCCTAGATTAATTGCGTGGGAATGAATCAAGATTGAAGGGACGAGATTAAAAAGAGAGGAACGTATTAGGGTTCTGGATCCTTCCTCTGAGCACTATAAAAGGAGAGCTCCTCACACACACAAGGGGGTCTAGTTTTAGCTTAATTTTAGCTTATTAATGTAATTTTTAGCTTATTGTTCTTTTTAATGCATTTTTACTCTTAAAAGCTTGTAAACGTTTGAGTTTTAATAAAATTATCAGCTTATTTCAATTGTTCTCTTCAATTCTGTTTTACTTAATGAACTTTTATTAAGCAATGTTTAGTGTTATCACTTAATAAGCTCAATTAAGCTATCTTATACTCAGTTTAGCCCTCAAAAGCTAAACTGAGCTTAGTTATTAACCTCAAATCTCTCCTAAATATACCTCAGCTTAATTTTGGATGATAAGCCAGACAAGGATGGGCTTATGGACAATACTAGCTTATCTCTGATAAGCTAGAGCTTGTAGACAAGCTCATTTGAGCAATTTTTGATCCCTGTTTGTCCATATTTACTGGACAAAAGGTACGACTTATGTTTCTAAATTTTATTATCTTAAAAACTGTTAGCTTATATTCCCCCCCCCCCCCCGTATTTCTATTCTGCTTAATAGTGCTTCTTGCTTTGTTCTTATTGTTTATATACTCTTATTCCATCTTTTAATATAGCTTATGTCTAAGTGATTATTTTTCCAAGTTTAGTTCTTAAATATGCTTAATATCTTATCATCTTAATCTGATTTAGCTTTTTAAGACTTGTTGAATACTGTTTTCAGCTTAAAAATGTTTTTCAATCTCATTAAGGGGTGTTTGGCACAAGCTTTTATAAGTTTTAAAAGGTTAGAGTGGCTTTTCAAGGTTTTTATACCCATGGCTTAAATTTGTAGTTAAGATAGTTTCTATTTTAGCTTATTTGCTTATGAATTGATTAAGGGTTTTTAGGTTATGTTTTCCTTCTTGTTTAAGGTCAGAATGCAGTAGAATAGGCTAGGGTTTAGTGAGTATTTGTCTTGTGAATTTTTGAGTCAAAATTGTTTAAGGTTCTTAGTTTTTAGTTTGTTTAAAAGTCATTTTTCATGATTGAATTAGGGTAAGTTAATGTTAGTTTTAAGACCTGAATTTAAAAGTATAAGCTCTTAGGATAACAAGCTTCATCTGTTTTTAGTTTTAAAGTTTTAGCATTAGCTTATTCTAGCTTAATTTTAGGACTCAAAGTAGCCATTTTCTAAAAGCAAAAGTCAGTACATACTGATTATAATCAGTATATACTGACCTATCTAAAAAGTTTTTTTCTAGCTTATTTGGTGGTTCAAAATTCTAATTTCTTACTTATTTGGGTAATTTGGTTATAGAACTTTAGCTGTTTTAGGATTTTGAAGTCTGGATTAAGCTTTTTGAAGCTTATTTGTGTGTTAAAAGTTGTAATAAAAGTTGTATTTCCCCTTTTGAGTCAAAAAGTTAAGCAAACTGTTTGAGGTCTTAATAAGCTTATCAACTTATTTTGTATGCTAAAATTTGGTCACTTAAGCTTATTAGGCTAGCTTATTGTTTGTGTATAGCTATTTGGGCTTTTCATAAGCTTATTGAAGCTTAGCAAGTCTTAACTATTTGGCCTAGCAGTACTAACTCAAGGTTAGTACTGTTGTGCTTTTTGAGCTTATTTCAGGCTTAATAGTGTGCTTATTTCCTGTCCTAGTGCCTTTTAGGAGGGACTAGTTTATTAGTTTTCAGCTTAAAGTCATTTCTTAAGTTCTTAGTAGGTCTTAAATTTAGCTCAAAATTTGTCTTTTGTAATGCTAGCTTAAGTTTGAATTGCTTTTAGTTTTTCTGAGCTTTTTAACTGAGATAATTAATTAATATCTAGTCTCAATTGCTTTTTTAGGTTTAGGTAGTTATAGGTTTTCAGCTTATTTGCTTTGAACTTGCTTAATCAAGTCTAAAAATATCAAATAGTTTTGCTTATTAGTTAACTTTTGGTTTTTAAAATCTGTTATTTTTAGTGATGCTTAATCTAGCTTATTAATAAGTTTCATAAAAAGTTCATTTTAAGGAAAATGCTTATTCTTAGCTGTTCTTCAAAAGTTTCAAAAAGAAAAGAAATGTTTTATAAAAAGAAGAGGTCACAGGGGTCGAACCTGTGACCTCCCCTTCCTTACACCAAAGCCTAAACACAACACTCCTTAACCATCTCGCCCTTGGGTCTTTTTCATAATTGTCCTAACTCATTTAATATTTAAGGTGTGTTTACAGTTTAGCTTATTTGGACCTTTTAGCTTATTATCAGCTTATTCATTTAGCCTTTTTCCCAGTTAGTATTTTTCTTAGATTCTACTCAATCCATTCTACTTTCCATAATTTTTCTAGAATTTTTAGGAGTAGTTTACTATTTTTAATTAATTTTCTAGGTTAAAATCGTTTTAAATTCATAATAAAAAAATAAAAATCCAAAAAATAAATTTCTTTTTCTGAAAATTTTCTTTTAATGTTTAGAAGGTTTAGGAATTAAATTTACGTTCGTATGGCTTAATTTTGAGATACTTTCTTACTTATCGCGTTTTCTTTAATTCCCGTTAACGTTTTAATGCCTAATTTCGTAATTGCTTAGTTGTTTACTTTCCTTGGCATGCTTTATGTGTTTTTAGCTGTAGAAATATAAAACCAAATCAAAACCTTTAATTATTCAATCACGCGATCACAAACTAGACCGACTTTCTATTCACACTTCGCCGAGGATAAACAACCCGAGAGTTTTAGAAATTGCTTTGGTTAAAAGCAATTCTCTTTAAACTTTTGGAATACGTATACTACTATACTATAATTGACTTCGCCTCTTAATTTCACATACTTGTTTGTGTGTGTGGTTTGGAATGGATCAGATTTTTGGCGCCGCTGCCGGGGAAGTGTATAGCGATTTTCGTGTTTCCGTTTGAAGATTAGTATTTGAAGACCCTTCTCCGTGAAGTTATAATTTTTGTTTGTGAATATTTTTCTATAAAAATACAAAAAAATTTTATTTTCTCAAATTTTTGTAAATATATATATCAAGTAATCAAACATACCAAAAAATCGAAAAACAACAAAAGTAACCTTCTTATGTCACTTACGAAAAAGGCGCACCTCTTTTGTGAAATAAGCTATAAGGTGGGTATAAGGAGGGTTGTTCCAAGGAACTACGACCCGTAGGGACAAACGTTTTTAAGGCGATTCGCTCCCACTACGTCCCCCGCTTGCTTGCGAGTTTCACTTAAGGGAGTTACCCTAAGTTTGTTGATTATTCGGTGAAATAAAAATATTTTTGTATATATTTCGCTTCGTTTGTTTTATCGGTTTTATTTGTGTAGTGCATGCGCACTAGAAATTCCTATTATCCAAATAATTCACCCGTAACCATTCCGAGATGTCGAAATAGACGACGTGCTCCAAACGTAGTCGAACCCGAGCTTCGTACTATCATTGAAGTTGCACCAATGGCGGATAATCGAACATTGGACGAACTACTTCAAGCACTCACGAAAGGGTATGGAGAAGCTATCGTCATACCGAAAATTCTTACGGAAAATTTCAAAATTAAAACGAATTTGCTACAATTAGTTCAAGCCAATAAATTTCACGGTTTTGAAAGGGATAATCCACATACTTACATTGCTGATTTTAAAAGGATGACCGCGACATTGAAATATAGGGATGTTCCAAATGATGTGATTAAGCTTATGCTTTTCCCATATTCACCCGAGGGGGCCGCTAGAATTTGGTACGAGAAGGAACCTCCTAATTCGATCTTGACTTGGGATGATCTCATAAATAAGTTTGTGAATCAAGTTTTCCCTCCCTCAAAGACCACTCACTTAAAAAATGAAATCTCTCATTTTACCTAAAAATTCGATGAGACATTTAGTGAAGCATGGGAACAATTTAAGGAAATGCTTAGAGCATGTCCCCACCATGGATTTACGGAGTTAACCCAAATTGATACTTTCTATAATGGTTTAAATGAGAATGATCAAGACTCCTTAAATGCCGCGGAGGGTGGAAATATTTTGAGTAAAACTACTAGAGAGGCCTTGAACATAATTGAGAATAAGTTAAAAGTTCGTTATTCACGAAGCAAATCAAATGTTTCTAGGGTGAATACGACTTCTAGGGAAAGTTCTAGTAAGACGGGTGATAGAATTGATAAGCTTGTGGACCAAATTTCGAACTTAGTTGAGATTGTTAATAAGAAAGTTGTCACTCCCACTACAGTTAAAGCGGTTGAGGAATCTTGTGTGATTTGTGGTGGTGCCCATGATTATTATGATTGTATTGTTACCGATAGCAATCAATCTAGTGTTTGTGCGGCAACGGGTACTTACAATCAAGTAATTCCTCCAAACCTTGCTAGCAACCAAATGGCACCACCCGGTTTTTCTCCGTTGCAAAATAATCAAAATAGGTTTAATCAAAATCAAGGGAATAATTTTAATCGGGGAAATAATTTTCATGGTAATCAAGGTTTTCAATCTCCAATTAATCATGCTCCAAATTTTCAAAATCAAGAATTTCAAAACCAACATTTTCAAGCTCCTAATAATCAAGTTCAACAAGCGATTTCAAATGAGTTTTCAAGTTACATGAAATCTAATGAGTCAATGATGAGAAATATGCAAACTTAAATTAATGTTTTGAGGGGTGATTTTAATAAGCAAGAGGAAAGTCTTAGGAGGAATTTAAATAATGATATGAGGAGTATATTAGGTAGTTTCTTCCAAAACCAAGCCTTAACTTCGGGTACTCTTCCGAGTAATACTATTTTTAACCCGAAGGGTGAGATAAAAGCAATCACTACTCGAAGTGGTGTTGCTTATGAGGGACTCTCGATTCCTACTAATCCTTCTCCAAAAAAGTAGTAGAACGAGAAACCGAGGAGACAACGGATAAGGAGCAAAATAATTTCCAAGGAAGTACCGCTCACATCCAACCTCCGGTTATTCCCATTCCTATTTCAGAACCCGATGTTCCGAAGACTTTACCTAAGCCTAATATTCCATATCCTTCTAGACTTAATGATCAAAAGCTCCGTGAAAAAGCTACGAATCAAATGGAGAAGTTCTTTCAAATCTTTCAAGATTTGCACTTCGATATTAGCTTCGCGAATGCTCTTATTTTGATGCCAAAATTTGACTTTACGATTAAAAGTTTGCTTACAAATAAGGACAAGTTGTTTGAATTAGCTAAGATACCATTGAATGAGAATTGTTTGGCGATGCTCATTAAAAAGCTTCCCGAAAAGCTTGGAGATCCCGACAAGTTTCTTATACCATGTGATTTCCCAGGAATGGATGTATGTCACCCCTTGGCCGATCTTGGCGCTAGCATAAATCTTATGCCTCTTTCCATATGGAAGAAGCTTTCCCTACCCAAACTTACCCCCACTCGGATGACTCTCGAGCTAGCGGATCGATCCATTACTCGTCCTAAGGGAGTCGCCGAAGACGTCTTCGTCAAAGTGGGGAAGTTTCACTTTCTTACCGACTTTGTTGTTGTTGATTTTGATGCCGATCCTCGGGTTCCCCTCATTCTCGGTAGATCCTTCTTGAGGACCGACCGTGCCTTAATTGATGTTTACGTAGAAAAAATAACCCTTCGGGTTAATAATGAAGCCGTAACTTTTAATCTCAATCAAACTACGAGATACTCCTCTACATATGATGATATGTCGGTAAACCGAATTGACGTCATTGACGTTGCTTGTGAGGAGTATGCTCAAGAAGTGCTTGGTTTTTCTAATAATTCTACGGGTGGCAATCCCACCCCGACTTCTGAGCCTATTATTTCTGAATCTTCTCTTTCCCTCACTCCGTTCGAGGGAAGTGACTTCATTTTGGAAGAGATCGAGACTTATCTCAAAGATGATTTAATTTCACCAAAAATTGATCATGCCGATTTTCATCCGAAGGAAGATATTTGCTTGATTGAAAAATTATTAAATAATGACCCGTTTCAACTCCCTCCGATGGACCTAAAGCAAGTAGAAGTGATTAAGGCAAAATCTTCAATTGAAGAGTCTCCGGAATTAGAATTAAAAGATTTACCATCTCATTTGGAATATGCTTACTGATATGTGTGAAAACACATATCCGTTTTATATCAAAAATGGCCATAAAAAGACAAAATTATGCTTAAAATGCTTGTATATTTCTTGTTTTGTCTTTGTGATTGTGTAGGTACGGATATTGCAAAAATCTCAAGAAAACGGTCAAAACCGGACAAACACGGACACGGGAAAGGAAAGAGAATACAAGAGCCGGAAGAATGCTATCAAAGGTCAACAAAAGTCAACTCATGGTCAACAATGGTCAACCACAAAAAGACAAAACCCAAAAATTCCTAAATCAGTCCCTCAAAGTTAACCAAATTACAAAAATAATTCCTAAACCCTAACGGTGTTAACTCTTATAATTATAAGAGTTAACACCCGTTAACTTTCTTATAACACAAAGTCCAAGCCCGAGCCTAAAAACTTGCTAGGCCCAAAGCCTTTATAAGCCCGAAGTTATAAACCCGGGTAAAAAGAAAAATGTATAAAACTAAAAACTAAAATATTAAAACTAATTAATTTCTTATAAAAGACAGGGTAGAAAATGAAATAGAGGAAAGATAAGGGTAGGCGGGCGAATTTTGGGAATTTACACTATAGTAGAAACTGACAACCCTAAACTTTAAGAAAAGTACCAAATAGACCCCGCGCTTTTTGCTTATTTTGCTTATTTAAAAAAAATGATTTTCAGACAAAACTTAAAACTACAAAGTTACTAAACAGCTTATTTCTAACAACTTTAATAAAGGCAATTTGGACTTTTGACAAAAGAATAAGCTGAAAAATAAGCTGCAAGATCCTGTTTACAGAAAGTAGCTATTTGACAAGATTTTTGGACTATGGCTTATTGTGAGCTTATTTCTTGATGAAAGCTGAAACTAAAAGTTGTTTAATAAGACTTAAGATGTGTACTAGAGGTATTTGGAAAGAAATAAACTAATCTTAAACTAAAATCTCAAGAAAATTAATGCTAAACAGTGCTAGTTTTTACTTATTCTTGAGAATGCTTTTTAAAAATAAGCTACACTGCTTATTGCTGAACCTTAAGTGCTGAACTCTTGAAAATAAGCTAACCTAGCTACTACTATTCAACCTAGGTAAAAGGATTTCCAAGGTTTCTCATGGAAATGGAAAATTCAAAGAGGTAATAAGCAAATCCTAAGTACTGCTACTATCTATTGTTGCTGATCTAATATGTTGCTGATACAAATGGCAATGCACTGAGATGCAGGCTAGAATTTTCAAACTAATACTACACTAAATGCATTAAGTGAACACAGCCAAACTTTAAACTATAAGTTCCTTTTAAGTTCCTAAAATCTAAATTTTTCTCAACTGAAATTTACCCCTGGTGCTGAGAATGAATTTATAAACTCTAAACTATTGAATTTACAAATCTAATTCTTAAAAGCTGGTCTAAACTTGGTTTACTAACCTAACACAACTAAATGAGTAGCTATGATATAATAAAGTTGACTTAAAGAGTCAACTTAAGCCAATTCCAAACACTGCCTTAAACTAGCTGTCAAACTTTTAAGCAAACTAAAAATTATTTCAAAGCTCAAACTATTTAAACCTTTTATCTACACTTACTGTAATAAACCTACTTAAGCTAAATGAGCTCTAAAAGACCTAACTTATTAATAAGAAATAAGCACTTACTCTCTTAGGCTTATCATACTAATGACAGAAATGAAAAGTACAACCTAACTTGATTTGAAACCACAATAGACTAAAACTAGTACTCCTTTAAGTAAAGTAAACTATTATGAACAGGTTTTAAATGAGAATTTAAAAGAAATAAGCAAGTTGAAATAAGCTAGGACTTGACTTAAATGAAATGTAGTAAGATAAAACCTGAAATAGTGTTGTCTCAGCCCTTAGCCACTCTAGTTGAATGAGTGGCTTTAAAAACCTTGATCCTATACGGCTCCCTAGCCTCTAAACCTTGATAAGCTAAATTTAAGCTTATTTAACTTGTAAGCTTCCAAATTAAACTCAATAGCCTCAAGTGATCAACATTTGAATGCAAAATGACAAGAGTGAGTAGATTAATGACTAAAAACAGTATTTTAACTAATTTTAAGCTTGTGAATAGAAATAAGCTCAATTGAGCTTATTGAGGGCTAATTGACTAAAATCGACTTAACATTTGAATTAGAGTTCAAGTAAACTTGGAAAATGAATTGTATTACACAAATAGATGAAGTACAAATTGAAATGAGGAAAGTACAAGTGATTTAAACTGAATTCAAAAACTTAAAAGTAAAATGCTTATTTTTAAAGGAAATACAAAACTGAAATTTAAAAACAAAAACAACAACTGAAAAAGTGATGTCCTAGCCTCTATTTATAGATGAGTAGTGAAGAGGAGGAAGAGATTCTAGAATTGTCCATTCAATCGTGGCCTTTGATCCTCTTGAGCTTATTTGTGGCCGTTTGATCATATAAGAGAGGTGTCATGGCCAATAGGGAAGTGCCACGTGTTGGTTGTTGATTGGGGAGAGTGTATGAATGAGTTTTATAAGAGAAAAGGGAGCGGGGTGTGGGAAAAACCGGGATTGGGTTGTGTGGGATTTAGGCGGGAAATTCAGTTAAGGCTGTTATGTTTGTTGCGATATAAGCGGGGGTTCATTTGAAAGTTTGGAGTAATGACACTAGTGGTCCTTGTCTTTTGGTTGCCGCCCATTTGTAGTTATAAAGGAGGTTTGTGAAATTGCAATTTCAGTCCTTGTGGTTCCTTTGCTCTTCTTTCTCTTTATAAATCCACTTTCACTCTTGGCAACTTTAGCCCTTGAAACTTCTATCTTCAAAGTGAGCCCTTTAAACTTTTAAGACTTGTCAATAATGGCCCTTTGACTTTATCTTGGGTCTTTGACTTCTTTGTTTCTTTCTTTGACTGCGTCGGGTTGATCCGGCTGTGATCTCTGAGGAGTTCTTCACTCTTGCTCTTGATTCTTCGTCTTTTTCCGTTTCTTGTCGATTTTTGTTCGTTTTTGCTTCTTTTTGTCTTTCCAAATCTTTCCTGCACAATTGGAAAAAAGCACACATTTTCTTTTATTTTGGCATTTTATTGGCTTTAGTAGGCAAAATCCCGGGTTATTTAGTATACAATTAAGCAAAAATTCAAAATTCCCCAAACCATAGGATTGCCGTGTCCTCACGCAATGTAGCCAATTGTACACTGTGATATCTAAAGAAAGTTCCCAAAATGCCCTTGTTTTAGAACCTTTTATGTAATTATCTTTTAACAACTTTCTCACCTTTTTCATCATTTCATTTCTTGGAAACACGTTAATGGCAATCATTGCAACTTTTGCAATTTTTAGGTCATTCGAAATAGGTAACTCCCGATTAATTGAGCACAAAGAGGAAAAATTCGTCTCTTCCTTGACTTTTCACTAGACTAAACTAAAGCTAATAATCAAGTATTGTCAATATAAGTCCAAAATGATTAAGCTTCTCTTTACTTATAACTTGTGAACTTTTCCACTCCGGGACTAAATTAAGATTAGATGTGTGCACTCTTTTAACTAACCATTGATCATTTATCTTCATAGTTGAAATCTATCTAAGCTTTACAAATAAGCCTTGTGAGCTCAAATGTTAATAACATAGATAAATCTCGACTCAAAGCTAAAAGAGATTCGGAAACAAAACTTATAAATTGATTTGAGAAAATGAAATTTTTAACCATTCTTTCTTATTTTCATGTTCTATAATTATTTTTTTTTTCTGGCCAATAGGAATGTTGTTCTTAGTTAGTACCCTACTTAGGCCTTTTATCCAATGGATATCGCAATCAACTAACGGTGTTCTATAGTTCGAACCCCCATCCGAGGGGGAGGCTAACGGTTTGTGGGTTATCGCGGACAACAACTTTTCCTAAAAAAAGCCTAGAATCCAAAGTCCCTTAGTTGCTATCATCTCTAGGCCGCGCCCATACGTGATGATTGCCTTACGAAAACCTTGATCCTACCGTACTAGTTTTAATCCTTAGTTGCGACCCCATACGGTCTTTCTCTCAAATGGATACGCCAACGATTAAAAACTACATATAGCTTTTATTATTCTATTTTTTCGAATGCTTCATTGGCACGAAAAATAATGCTTTTGCATTAGAAATGCTTCATTGGCATTCTTTTTATAATTATCTTTTTGATGAATGGAAAAAATTTCATTTTAGAAAAGCAACTTATAAATTTGAAACCAAAAATCTTACTTATATATTTAATATGAATTCTTTTTCAAGATGTAAGACTTTGTTCTAAAGACATTGGTTCCGACTCCTATCGCTAAATTCAACTAAAGAGCACGTATGATTAAGTTGGTGTTAAGACGCTTATGGGAGTAAAAAGACACCCATATCAGTCATATATCTCGCTTTAGGTTTCCAAATAAACCTTGCTGTAAGAAAATACCTCAGTCTTATTTTACTACATCATTTCTTGTTCTTCACTCATTTTAAATCAACGCAATAGGATTTGTGACACGCTTGGCCCTTCAAATGGTAGGTTAAAGAACTAGCTAGGGCATTTTTTCCACGTGTCAAATCAAAGTTAACTCCTATTTCTCACCAACGGACTACCATAAAAAGAGGTGTTTCTCATCTTAAGCTTCTTTTAAGCTTTTCTTGTTAAGCAAAAAATTTTAATTTCTCACTTTTTCTTCAAAAAAGTAAATTCAAAAGATTCCAACAAGGTGCGTGAATGTGCTAGTCAATATCGAGATATCCTTCCCCAAAACTAAAATGAAACTTTGTCCTCAAAGTTTAAAAAATATGGTCAAAAGGAATCTTTAACCAAAAATTCTATGTCATGCCAAAAGAATAGAGTTCAGTTCGATAAAGAACCAAAGATAGTGATTAGTGGTTTTCTCATTTTTGAAGAGAAGAATGAGAACATCGATGGCAATTGTGGAATTGCCTTTGTCCTTCCACACATATTGAAACCATGAAGCATCCATATATCCGGTAAAAAACTACGACAAAACAAAATCAACCAACAAGAGAAAAAGAACAAGCTTCCTCTCTTCTTTTACATTGTTAGCTCAAAAGACATCTCTAAAACGGCTTAGTTTTTGTTAACCGAGTACAAGCTATACTCGCCCCCGAATTAATTTGTCCTTGGGGAAGCAAAGAAAATAGAAAGAAAATGAAAATAAAAGGATAAGCATGGGGTGCCTCCCACGAAGCGCTTGTTTATTATAGAGTCCCCTTCGCTTGACTCTTTCCCCAAACTAGGTTCTTATGGTGGATAATAGCAATGGTGAAGAAAATCTAAGAGGTGACAACCTCCCCAAACTAGAGATGAAAGATATACCAAAACATTTTTGATTCCGGGTTCAACAAACTTTTTAGAAAAGTATTTCAAGAGAGAAAATGTGAACCCGAAAAATGCTTTAGTAACATGAAAGTCCATTAAGGGTGGGTGGAGAGGGTCAAAAACATCAAGAGTCAAAAGAGCTTTAGATGGAGCTAACTCTTTTGAACTCTTGTTCTGAAAAGCATCATTCTCAAAATGAGAAATCCCCGGGTCAAAAATCTTTCCCTGAATGTTCATGGGGAATATCATATCCACAAGATTAAAATCCTCATAAAACACATAATCATTCCCGACATAAGAGGTAGTCTCCAAATGGTCAAGAATTTCAATGTCGGGATGAAAAACTTGTAACTCTTTCTTTTTCTCAGGTTCAACTTTTGTTTCAAAATCTTCTTTTGTCTTACTTTCAAAAGATTCAACCTTTTTATCATTCATTTCAAAGAAATTTTCATCTTCAAGTAAACCATCTAGGAAGGCAATTTCCTCTTCCTTATCATCATGAATCCCCAAACTATTTTCACTATCATTTTTGAAAACTTCATGATTAACCTCAACATTATCTTTTTCAAACTCACTTGATGCCCATTTTCTCACACAATTCCCAATTGGGGCAAAGAAAGACATAATGGTTTTAACATCAACCTTAGGAGAAATTATGCTAGATGCCTCATTAGAAATGATTTCCTCGTCTTTTTCAAAAAGAGGGTTCAAATAACTCTTAAAAGCCTCCTCATGAATTGACTCGTCATTTCTAGAGGGAAAGTCATCTTGTTTCTCAAAGAGAGGGTTTGAAAAAGTCTTGAAGCTTTGAAAATCATCACAAGAAGGAAAATCACAATCTTTTCCAATTTTGGACTCTCTTGGGATTGGAATGAGAATCTCTTTGTTTAATTCTTTGTTTGGAACAAAATTAAGATCCTCATTCCCCATTGTGAAAGAGTCCTCAAAATTATTGTTTGGAAAGATGTGTGAAATTGCACTTATGGAAGCTTTTTTCGGAGAATGAATAACTTTTCCTTGGCTAATGATTTTACACTTATCTAATCTTGCAAAACAAGCCCTTCTTCTAGCAACTGGGTCAGAAATTCCCTTAAGTTCTTCCTTTTGTTTAATAATGTCACCCAGAAGAGATTCAAACTCATCAACAATAGCAGATGTTGTGGAATCATCATTACTTTCAGGTTCACAAACATCTTTGACCCGGTCATCATAAGCATCCATCATATGGATTGACTCATTATCTTGACTACCATCCGGTTTAAAAACTATTCTTTCCAAACCATCCCTTATCACTAGCTCTTCCCCGTGAACATCAATTAAGACCCGTGCGGTTCTTAAGAAAGGTCTACCAAGTATCAAAGGAACACGAGGGTCTGCAACAAAGTCTAGAATCACAAAATCGACCGGGAAGTAGAATTTTCCGACCTTTACGAACACATTTTCGGCTATCCCAAGAGGTTTAGAAATTGTTCGGTCGGCTAATTCTAGAACCATTCTAGTACTTGTAAGGTCAGGAAGTCCAAGTTTCTTCCAAATAGACAAGGGCATGAGATTTATACTTGCACCTAAATCCGCTAGAGCCAAGTGTTTATCAAACTCCCCAAAACCACAAGGAATGAGAAATCGACCCGGGTCACCAAGCTTTTCGGGAAGCTTTTTGAGAATGACCGCGGAACAATTAGCATTCATTGGTGTCTTTGCTATCTCATTTAACTTTTCTTTGTTTGACAACAAGCTTTTTAACATCTTTTGATACTTAGGCATTAAAATCAAAGCATCTGCCAAAGTAATGTCCACATGAATCTTTTTGAACATTTCCCAAAACTTTTGAATTTGCACTTTATCATTTGAATCTTTCTTTTCACGCTCTACCCTAGAAGGATATGGAAGTTTGGTCTCTTTAGAAGGTTCATTTGATGGTGGAGAATTATTAACTTGAGCAGAAGAAGGCTCAGGAGAAATTGGACTGCTCACCGGTTTAACCGGATCATGAGATTTTTGGATAACCGGAGGTTGGATGTCTTTGGTGCTCGGTAGCACCTTATCCTTGGTCACCTCGGTTTCCTTTTCAGTCAAAGGTTCATTCTCATCATAAAGAGGTGGTGGAATTGGTGGCACCGGTGTGTAAGAAAGTCCGCTTCGAGTCGTAATGGCTCTAACTTCACCCCTTGGGTTTGTGATGGTATTACTGGGTAAAGTGGTAGGTACCATAGAAGTTGAAGTTGAAGGCTGACTTTGGTTTTGGAAGAAACCACTCAACATGTTTTGCAAATTGTTTTGGAAATCATTTTGTTGATTCACGAAAAGATTATGTTGAGTTTTCAACTCATTCTTGAATTCACCTTTTAAAGAGTTGATTTGGTTTTGTAAAGTAGCTTGAACTTCACTCCTAATTTCAGCTTTCAAATTGGTAATATGATTTCTCATAGCCTGCATACTCCCCTCGGTGGTTTTCTTGAATGTAATCATATCTGTTTAGCAAGCTCAATTTGAGAAATTTTGTGGTGGGGCTTTAGGTAGGTACCATTTGATTAGGGATATTCCCTTGATTGGATGGTTTACCTTGGTTTGAAGGGATTACCAGGTGGGATGAGTTGGTTGCTTAAGTGGGAGGACGGTATCGGAATTTCTATTTTGAACAAAATTACCAACGACATGCGGATTTGTTGAAATTGTTGGAAATTAGCATGATAAATCGGATTCGTATACATCCTCTAGTCATTGGGCACATATTAAAACTATGATTGTTACCACAAGTGGTACACCTTTCCTCAACCGCTTTGATCGGAACGGGAGTAGGCACAAAAGCTTTCATCATGTTTTTCATCTCATTCATTTATTCTCTAATGGTTATGGTCATCTTTTCCTCTAATGCTGCTTGCCATTTGTTGGAACTCAAAGTTAGATGAGAATTTGATTGTGGAGGAGCATTCGTATCACTCGCATCACGGCGTTCGTGAACTTCCTAACTTCTAGCTTTGTTCTCTTATGATTTGTTAGCCCTTCGTTAGGACTTTCAGTAGAGAAAATTTCCACGGTCTCAGCAGGAATTTAGAGAATCTTGGTCATTATAAGCTCAAGGAATTATAGTATGTATCTAATTGGTGCTTGAGTGAAAACCATGGTGCGGACACTTCAAGAAGTTCCTTGAACGCTCCCAAGCTTCGGAGGAAAGATTACTTGAGAATTTTGTACGAAAATTCGTAATTTCGTTCCGAAGATTGGTGGTTTTAGAAGGTGGGAAGAAGAAATTGATGAACTTAGAGACTAAGTCTTCCCATGTGAGAATGGAATTTGGGGGTTCTTTTTCTAGCCAAGTTTTGGCTACCCCCTTCAAGTTGGGAAAAGGTTGAGTAAGAAGTTTGATGGTGGTGTTAGGTACATCCGGGTACCTTTGGTTGTTCGTAATGCTCTCGAAATGACGAATGTGAGCATGAGGCTCCTCATCATTACCTCCTCGAAAAATTCGGTTTTGAACCAAATTAATGAGGGAGGATTTGAGTTCAAAGTTTTGAGCATTAATTATCGGTACAACTATAGCACTTTCAAACCCCCCGGTGGGAGCTTGGAGTTGCTCGGCCATAGGTCGGTCATCGGCCATTGGAATCGGATCCCAAATTGTGAGGGTTTGCACTCTTGTCGGGTCGAGATCGTTTGAACAATTACGTCTTCTTGGAATAGTGTATTCCAAGGAGGAGCGAGTGCGCATGCACTAATGAAAATAAGAGAAAGAATTTGAGATTAAGAAGATTATTTTTGGGGAAATTTATTTTTTAGTTTTTATTAAGAATGAAAACAAAAATATTTTTGGTAATCGATTATTACAAGCTTCACCGATAGTCTCTAGAATACTACAAGTGAGCGGAAAAGTTAGCGAGCCGCAGGACTACTTAGAGATAGCATCACTTTCCTTAAACTCACCTTATAGTTTGTAAACTTAAAGGTCCGTCGTACCTCGCAAGTACTTCACGATTTGTTTTGTTGTTAATTGAATGGTTTAGATTGGTAGCTTAGATATCCATAGTTTTTATTATATATTTTTTTTTTACTAATTCGATAGGCACTATTTTAATTCCTAGAAAATACAAATTTAATGAGAAAAATATAGAAAAATGCTTTTTATAAACTAATTAAGTGCAGAAAAATTATAGAACAAAAAGCCCTAATTTTTATTACCTAATTGTAACACTAATTTGATTTATTAAAACCTAAACCTAATTTTTAAATTTTTATTAATACTAAAATGAAAATTATAAAACTAATTTATTCTCCTAGAAAGAACAGGGTAGAAAGTGTAAGAAATGAAAGAAAAGGGTAGGCGGGGAAACTATAGGAAATTTACACTTTAATGAAAACGGGTAACCCCAAACTTTGATAAAAGTACCAAATAGACCCTACGAATTTGGCTTATTTAGCTTATTTAAAAAATGATTTTCAGCCAAAACTCAAAACTACAAAGTTGACAACCAGCTTATTCCCTACAACTTTAATAAAGACACCTTCAACTTTAGACCAAGGAATAAGCTGAAAAATAAGCAACTACAAGCTGTTCACAGAAAGTAACTAGTTAACCATATTTTTGGATTTTTGCTTATTAAGAGCTTAATAATTGATAAAAGCTGAAACTAAAAGATGCTTATTGAAGCTTAAGATGTGCTTAAAGAAGATTTAAACTAAAATTAACCTATGCTTAACAAGTTTAGAAAGAAAACTAAGATTAAAGAGAGCAAAGTCTAAGTAAACTGTTTTTAAGCTTTTTACTTATAAGCTAAAAGGCTTATTTTTGGACCTTTGGTGCTGATTTTTTTGAAAATATGCTAACCTACTTATCTAAAATCCATCTAGCTAAAAAGATTTGCAAGGTTTTCATAAAAATAGAAAAATATCAAAGAGAAAAAAAAATGGCAACTCAAAGCTAAAATGTTTTGCTTAGCTGGTGCACTTTGCAGCTGATGCAATGTGCAATGCTCAAAGATATAGGAAAGACTTTTAAAGCTAACTTGTTACTAAATGATTTTAACACAACACAACACAACCTTAATTCTAAAATGCTTTTTAAAATCTTAAAATCTAAAACCTAACCAGTGTTAAAATGTGCCCTGGTGCTGGCAAGGTTTTTTTTACTCTCAAACTCTTAAATTCTAAAGCCTAACTTATAAAAGCTGTTTAAAACTTGCTAAAACACCCTAACTCAACTTGTTGACAAGTTTTGACAAAGTTTCTTTGACTTTTTGAGTCAAATACAGCTTTAACCAAACACTCCCTTAGGTAAACTGTCAAAATAAATTTGAACTTAAAATCTTTGTAGAAGCTAAAACTTCCTAAACTTTTTATCTAATCCTACTCAATTTTACCTAATAGAGCTATATGAGAACTAAAATGCACAGCTTATTTGAGAGATTAAGCAAGTTTCTCTTCTAGCTTATTTAAGACAAAATGACAGTTTTGAAAATTGATGAAAAATTAATGATACTTAACTAAAACAGTTAAACACTATATCATCTATAATCTAATCTAAGCTAAATCAAACAGTAATAGACATTAAATCTCTTATGAATAAGCAATTTGAAATAAGCTCTAAATGCTAAACTATAAATGAAATAGTAAAACCTGAACTTGTGAAGTCTCACTTGAGGCCTACTCTTTTACTTAATGAACCTAAAACAGCACTAAACCACCTTGATCTCTAAAATGCTTTTAAATTCTTAAAATCTAAAACCTACACAGTAATGAAATGTGCCCTGGTGCAGGCAAGGTTTTTTTAACTCTCAAACTCTTAAAATCTAAAGCCTAACTTATAAAAGCTGTTTAAAACTTTGTTATACAACCTAAATGAGCTAATTGAAAAACTTTGACAACCTATGGTTGACTTTTTGAGTCAATTAAGGCAATATCCAAACACTCCTTTAAAGTTTTCTGTCAAACTTATTTGCACCTAAAACTTTTTAAACTCTAAAACTTTGTAAAGCTTTTATCTACTTATGCTAGATTTAACCTAATGAAGCTATTTAAGAAGTTAAATAACTAGCTTATTAAGAGAAATAAGCAAGTTTCTCACCTAGCTTATGAAGCTAAATTTGACAGAATTTCATCTCATGAGATTTTAACAAATTCTAGCTACTAGATTCTAAATCATTTTCATATTTAAACTATTTAAACAATGCTAGACAGGATTAAGCTCAAGTAAATCTAAAGAATAAGCTGCTTGAATTAAACTAAGTACTAGCTAAGATGACATTGAGAAAATGAAACCTGGATTACTTGGAGTCTCAGAAC
>BQNB010031734.1:0-53735 GCA_026074375.1 Tanacetum coccineum | reverse complement strand
CGAACAACAAGCGTAGTTTCAATTTCACAAATCATTGGGGAAAACGACCCGGGGAATCATACTTCCCGGTTAAGATACGTATTATATTATACTATATTATATATATTTTGAAGAGTTTTCCTTTTCACCTTTGTCCTCAAGGGTAAATTGGTAAATTTCCATCGTATTATATATTATATATTTTTAAGTCGTATCAGATATCCCCTATGGTTTCTTGGCGCCTGGTACACCACCTGAAGTAGTTCCTTAGGAACCAACTTCATTAGGTGTTGCCTTGGATTGGGTCTTATTGATGTTACCCCTACCCTGCTCTGCATCTAAGCTAGTAGCAGTAGTGGCAACCCTTTCCAAACTATCATCCATCTCCTCATTAATAACCTCATCTGCTACATTGTCTGTAGGACCACTAGACTGAGGTATCTCAGTGTCCTTTCTTTTTGGGTTCCTAGGTCTCTGTTTCTTTTGAGGTTGAGATGTTGATGATTGAATAATGGTGGGTGTGTGATGAGGATCAATAGGATTTGTTGAACCTTCACCCATTTCTGCTTGAGCTTGTATCACCATTGTTTGGAATAATGGTGTTTCCCTTCCATAAAAACCTTTCCCTACCCTTCTCATATTCCCAAATATCTTCTTAGTATGGGAGGGTGCAATATATATTCTGTTGTGAGTAGGCATCCCTTCAAGTTGTTTATCTAAAAAGATTTGTATAAACCTTGGATACATTAAAAATTTGCCCACATTATCCAAGTTCTTCACCATACTTTCAAAAATGTATTTTGAAAAGTTGAACTTCTGGTTTGTAGCTAAACAGATAATGGCAGATGCCATACTACTACTAAACTCATTCCATATAGTAGTCTTAGAACTTAGGCATTGTAAAATAGTATGAATCAAAAATTTCCATTGTTGAGAAAAGAATGCCTTATAGAAAGTAAGCTTCTGTGAAATTTTCTCATACCCCATCAGTGTAAGCTGTTCAAAGATGGTAGAATTGGGTAGACAATCAACACCTTCAGCATCTTCTAGTTGAAGATCTCTTCTTACGATTGATTCAGTTATGATTGTCTTATTTCCATCCACTAGGGTTTGTAACTATACTTCCTCATTGACAATTTTGACCTTGATAGTAGCCCAGAATTGTTCAATGCACAAAGTAGATATATTGGGATTGATCGTTAGTGCATATCTTATAGGGCTTGCATTTAAAAAATCCACAATTTGTTCATACCCTTCACTTTCCGCGGGTTTAGACAAAAACGCGACCATGTTATGAGTATCAGCAAACTTTAGATTCGCCATTTGTGCTGGGTTTTGATGTTGGGTGATAAAATTGAGTTAGGGTTTATGATTAGAGAGTATTTGAAAGAGTGAAATTGATTAAATGATTGATTGAAACCCTTAATCGAAGTATTTATGAAAATACCCTCAACAACATTAACTTTCGCCCAGCAGTAGTAAGTTATGCCTAGCAGCATTAACCTTCACCAGCAGTAGTAAGTTATGCCTAGCAGCATTAACTTTTGCCAGCAGTATTAAGTTTATGCCTAGCAGCATTAACTTTTACCAGCAGTATTAAGTTTATGCCTAGCAGTATTAACTTTTAGTTACCAGCATTAACTCCAATTCCAGTGCAAACACTCTGTCTATTTTTAATATATTCAACTCTCTTTCTGTTTTTTAACTCATAAATTCTCTCAGTTCTTTTACTCACCAAATCAATCTGTCTATTTTATTCCACACAGCTCTCTTTTTGTTTTTATTCTCACCAACTCTCTCAATTCTTTTATTCACCAAAACTCTCTGTCTATTTTCTCTAATAACTAGCTTTTCCATCACAATCTAACACTTTTCTTTGCCTTTTCTGCAAAATGTTAGTCTAAAAACCAAGAAAACATAACCAATATCAATTTATAATTATCACAGTATTAATTACACTTAATAGTATTAAATATAACTAACAGTTAAACTCAACAGTATTAAGTATAACTAGCAGTATTAATTATACTTAACATCAGAAACTTTTAATGACAATAATATTAGTACTAATTCATACAAAACTCTACCAAAACATAAAGAGATAAAAGACTTTAAGGATTTAGCATTCCAATACTAGCAATCAAATATTGAAATCTACATACATCAAAAGCTTTTGTAAGCAAATCTGCAGCATTCTTGTCAGTATGGATTTTGACCATTTGAATCAATTTCTTTTCATTGCAATCTCTAATAAAATGATGTCTAATCTCAATATGCTTTGTTTTTAATGAAAAACAGGATTTTTAATTATGCAAATAATACTGTTATTATCAATAAAGATCTTGGTATGCATAAAATTATACCCATAATCAAGTAGTTGATTCTGAGTCCAAAGCACTTGTCTACAACAACTAGAAGTAGCTACACATTCAGCTTCTGTTGTGGAATTTACAACCACTGTCTGTTTCTTGCACTGCCATGATATTAATCTACATCCAAGGATTGACAACCTCCTGTTGTAGACTTCCTATCCAAGCTTGCTCCAGCATAATCACTATCAGTGTATGCTACCAAATCAAAAGGAGAATCTTTTAGATACCAAAGGCCTAATTTTGGTTGACCTTTTAAGTACCTAAAAATCCTTTTCATAACATAAAGATGTGAAACTTTTAGATTGACTTGGTATCTAGCACAGGCACACACTACAAACATGATGTCAGGTCTTGAAGATGTAAGATACATCAATGAACCAATCATTGACCTATACATATGAACATCCACTTCTTCACCATATTCATCCTTGAGCAGAGGCTTTTGAGTTTCCATAGATGTGCTTGCTGTCTTAACATTAGTAAAACAATTTTTTTTTAAAATCTCAGTCACATACTTGTCTTGACTGATAAAAATTCCCATTCATTCTCTTATTGCTTTACTTGTCAGTCCTAAAGAGAATGTGCGTTCACCATAGAAAATCATTTGAAACTTCTTATGCATCATTTCTTATAATCGTTGGAATAATGACTTCTTTGTAGATGCCAAGTTTGATTTCATTTACTTACCACTTGAACTAACAGAATATCACCTTTGTCCCTTCTGATAAACAAAGTCTTGTCTATCTTTCCTCTTTGAAACCCATTGTCCAACAAGTAAGTTGACAAGGTTTCATTCCAAGCTCTGGGAGCTTGATGCCTTCGCTCGATAATGTGCCCTTTTATATCTTTTGTATACTATGTCAGGGTAAATTTGGATCTTCATATTCCTGGTGGTTGACAAAAATAGACTTTCACTCTTTAATCTTAACATACATATTAATAGCACTCTTTGATTCCATCTGGTAACACCACAAAGTCTTTAAATGTTTGGCATAGACTAAAAACGCCTAATTGCTTCATTTATTGCAACAGGGGCAAAGATTCACATAGTCAATCATTTATTCTTGTGTGTTTACCACTTGGAACACAAATCTTGCACTTGTATTTTAATAACAATTCCTCTTTCATCCTTTTTATTCCTGAACGACACCATTTTCGTGCCTTAATAAATACGGGCCTTTTGCAATTTGGTAATCAGCTAAGGTTCCAAATACTTAGTTAATTTGTATTTATAGAAGTTGTTCCTACATAGCCTCTATCCAGATTGGATCCTTCAACGCATGAATGACCTTTTTGGGTTCTTTTTGTGATAAAAAGCAAGTACACAAGCAGTTTTGAAGGTCTTTATGGTTTGTTCTTTGTTGAATAGTACTAACAAACCCATGTGCCTACAAATTCTTTGACATCCTTCTTGTTTGTGGAGCTGATTGCAAATCTCCAATCACTTGATCAAGAGGATAATCTTTATGAATTCTTGTAGTTAGAATATGACTGACTTGGATTGTTGTATGTAAATTGTTCATGTCAGCCTCTGCACCAACATCTTCATCATCTTTAAATATGCTATAATCTTCCAATTCAGGCATATTTAGATCAAGTGAAAGTTCAATGCTTGTTTTTGCATCAGCAACATTAACCTTATTTGTGCTAGCAGCATTAACATTGTTAGTGCTGTTAACATTATCCTCCTTCTCTTGATCATTAGATTCTCCCTCTTTACTTAGATCACCACCTTCTTTTCCTGGTTCTTTAGTAACCTTTTTTTCATCATTTCCTAAAGGTTTGAATCTAGCATCAGGAGAACTCTTTGAACATTAAAAGAATGGTGGATCAGCAGTCCACAATGCTTTACTATTGATTGAGTACCCAACAAAGAATCCTTCATCATCCTTACCATCAAACTTGCCTAAGTGATTTAAGGTATTGAGAATTGTAACAGGATACCCAAATGGTCTTATAAAGCCTAAAGATGCTTTTCTACCAAGAAAAAGTTCACAAGGGGTCTTGTTATGAGGCTTAGTTACTAATACCCTATTTTGCACATAGCAAGCAGTATTAACTGCTTCAGCATAAAAAGTAGTAGGTAGCTTAGAATTAGCTAGTATTGTCCTAGCAACCTCAATTAGTGTTCTATTTTTCCTCTCGGCTACTCACAAAACTGATTCATCTCCTTATTCTTGAACTCAGTTCCATTGTCACACCTAATTACCTTAACCCTTTGATCTATTAGATTTTCTACTCTAGTTATAAAGGACTTAAGTATGCCACTAGTCTCATCTTTAGTAGCTAGAAAGAAAACCCAACTAAATCTACTGTAATCATTTGTGACAACTAGGCAATACATCTTTTTCATTAAGCTTTTTATAAATGTTGGACCAAACAAATCTATGTGCAACATATGCAAAGGTTGATCGATTGAACTTACTGTTTTGGACTTACAATAAGCTCTATGTTGCTTTCCCTTTTGACAAGCAACACAGGTTTGATTATTTTAAAAACGTTTTGAAGGTAAACCTCTTACAAGATTTCCCTTAATCAGTTTATTCATAGTTTTGAAATTTATGTGTCCAAGTCTCTTATGCCAAAGTTTAGATTCATCAGATGTGGCTTTTGCAAAGAGACAAGTTAGACCTCCTTTAGAAACAATATTCTTTAAATCAACACTATACATATTGTTCTTTCTAGGAACTTTATGTAAAACTCGACTTTCATCAGTTAACTTAAAGTTTGGAGATAAAACAATACATTCAGTATCATTAAAGAGAACACTATTCTTTTTATCACACATTTGTGAGACACTAAAGAAGTTAAACTTTAACTCTCTTAGAAAATACACATTCTCAAAATCTAAATTACCAGTTTTGATTGTACCTCTGCCTATGATTTTCCTTCCTTTGAGGTTACCTCCAAAGGCAACATATCCTTCATCTATCTCTTCATAGTCTGTAAGATAGGACATGTTCCCTGTCATGTGCCTTGAGCATCCACTATCAATCACTCCTTGATCCTGTAAATCCATTTGTGGATTTCCCTGCACATTAGATAAGAAAATCAACTTCTTTTGGGAACCCAAGCCATCACTAACTTGGATCTGCCTTGTGCATCAACATAATCAAACTTCTTTAGGGTGATTGATGCAATGTTGTGTTTAGAAACATGGTCTAAAACTTTATTCTTTGGTTTCCAAACCCAACAAGCTGAGGCCTTAACAACATTAACATTATTTCCCTTAACAACATTAACTACTGCTTTTGGACTAGCAACATTAACTATTGCTTTTGGCTTAGCAGCATTAACTACTGCTTTTGGCCTAACAGTATTAACATTTTTATCCTTAATAGTATTAACCCTCTTATTAAAATTATTGTTTTTAAATGCTGTATTCTTATGAATGAGCCTCTTAACAGTTGAATGTGCTATTTTATAAAGATATGATATTGATCTGTCAGCATTCACTGTTGTTTTTGTGTGGGCAGCATTAACTTGTCTAGCAGTATTAACTAATACTAAACCAGACTTCATTAGTACTGCTATTGGAACTATGTTCTTTTTAGCACAGGGGTGAGTCTTTTTAGCAAAGTTTTGATGATTCACCCTTTGAGCATTGTTCCAAATAGGTTTTGTATTTAGAAACTGTTTTTGATTCACCTTTTTGCAATCTACCTGCAAGTGATCAAAACTTCAACAAACATAACAAGCTTGATTAAACATCTCAAAATTAGTTCCTAATCTTTGAGACATCATATTATTCCAGTTTCTTTGATTGCCTCTAGGAGTATGAATGTTTTGCCTATTTTTCTTAACATGATTGACAGTTTTCCTAGCAGTCTTTTCTTGCTGTTTAGGTTTGACAAACTCTATCTTAGCAAAACTAGGCTTAAATGTTTTCTTTTCAATCTTAGCTTGAGGCACATCATCTTCCTCATTATCAGACACCCAATCCTCAATAATTGGAGCACCATTATTCTTCCTAACTGCTTTAGGCTTTGCTTCACTAGCCTTAGCTTCACTATTCTCAGCTACATGCTTAATAACTATAGGCTCACTTGTAAACTCTTCTAAACCAGTGAATGACAAATCAGGTTTTGGAGGCATAATGTTTCCTGTAAAAGGAGGTGGAACAGCATTATACTCTAAACCTGTTTTTCACTTATCAACTATCTAACAGTCTATTAGTTTGCTTAAGTTTTTAGATGAATTCTTAAAATTTTCTACTGTTAGCTGAATTTCATCTTTTTGTTTTTGAGCCAGTTCCAACTTCCTTCTAAGCTCTGTAATGGCTACTTCTCTTAAATGAATCACACGTTTTAAGACCTTGATATCTTCCTCATAAACAGACTTATTTTTCTTATAAACTAGAAGTCTTGCTTCTACCGACTCTAAACTTAATTTTATACAGCAAAATAGCATTTAACGGGTTAGATGTCTTAAAGTCTTTTAACAGTTGTTTCATTTTGTTCTTTACGAATTTTTTAAACATTTTCCATACAGATGATGATAGTATGAAAGTAGTTACTGCATAGTTAGAACTTGTAAGAAGAGTAAGCCATTGAGTACAAAGTTAGTTAGACCTTCTCTGCTTGATCTCTCCAATCATAACCAGAGCCATTTCAAGGACCCATGCATTTAAAAGTAGTTGTCTCCACTGGCACAACCCTTCTTGTGTTCTCCCTATTCATGTTTTCTTGGTTCCTTGGAGCCCTACACTCCCTTGCAAAGTGTCCCCTTTTGTGGCAGTTATAACACTCCACCTTGGACTTATCAACCACAATGGTCTCAGTACCATTCACAGAAAACTTCTTTCCAGTGTTCTTCAAGAATCTCCTTGCCCTCATTGTTAGCATAGCCATCTTCCACCTTAAATCTATCTCTTCTAAATCATCAGGATGAATTTGTTGCAAGTCCTTATTGTCAAGTTATGGACTGTTTGGTTGACTTGCAAAGAAAGCACAAATGACAGCATCACTCAGGTTGTCAATTGTTGTTGAATTAATTGCAATAGCTTGAGTGTTAGTAGTTGTAGCACCATGAGCAGTATTAACTGCTTCATTTGTACTGTTGTTTGCAGACATAAATGCTACATTTTGTGTGTTTGTGCTTGAGCTTAATGTCCCTTTGACCTCTAGTTCATAGATATTTAGGTTGTTGTAAAGATCATCCATGCTTAATGTATCTATCTCAGGCTTGTTCCTCCACACAATTGTATGTGTGTTTCCATTTGGTGGACAGACGTCTTAAGAACTTTTGATTTCACATATTCTTGTGAGGATCATTTTACTGAATCTCTAACTGACTGATAAGCTTTTGAAGCCTATCAAATGTTTGATCTAACACCTTTGAGCTAGATGCAGTAAAATTCTCATACTGCTGCTTTAGAAGATTCCCCTAAGTCTTTTTAGTAGTAGCATTCCCTCCAAACCTCTTCTTAACAGCCTGCAACAATGACTTGGCATCTTTGATGAAGTTAAACTTCAATTGATGTTCATTAGGGATGACCATCAATAAAGTTCTTCTTGCCTTCAACTCTAATCTCCTTTGTTCCTTTTCTTTAGCAGTTGTAGGCGCCAATTGTAGTCTCAACACCTTCAACATTTTTGTTATTGGAGGATGCATTACATTTCTATGACTTCCATATAAAGAATATCAATCATCAAGATGTCCTGTTTCGTTCCTAGCCTTCAAAGATCATACTCACCTGGTTTGTGCATAGGGCACTTTGTTGCAGCACCATATGTGCTAACAAGTTCTTTGATCCCATGTCTTTTTAGCAATATATCAAAAGCATCAGCTCTAATACAACTTGTTTAGATCCAGTTAATTCTAATGAATCAGAATTTCCTTAAGCTTGTATTAGGTTTAGTATGCTAGATATACTCTAAACTAACTTAGTTAAAAACTTTGTTGATAATACTAGTGATTATGCGGAAATCTAATCTTTAATATAAGAAGAATTCTTTCAATGTAACAGTAAACACAAAGAATATATTCAACCAAATAAAAGCTCCAATTATTATTATTACAAATACTAACGAATACTCTCCTAGTATTAGGGTTACAAAACCTTGAAGCTATGAACTATACTTATCAAATCATTAAACACAAATATTACATATTGCCCTAGGACCTCCTTTTATACACTAAGGAGTCCTAGTTGATTTACAATCACGTAAGTAATCTTGATCTCCAATCAATCTTTATCCTTTCTTTTGTCTTTATCTATCCCTTGACAGTAGAAACTCTTTCAGCAGTCTTAATCTTTGAGCAGCTGTAACATTTGTACTAGCAGCATTAACTTGGCACCAGCTGTAGTAACTTATACACCAGCAGCATTAACTTAGCAGCACTAACTTCAAGATCATCATGAAGCCTTTTAATCCAAACAGGTTCTAGCTAAGATTAGGACTCAACATTTAGCTTTGTGTCAGAATACAACGTAAGCGACGTGTAAACGGTTTTCTCCGCCTAAAGGGAGCTTGTTCACATAGTGAAATCTCGAGTAGGATACTCGGGGAGTGGAGTAGGGCGAAGAGGTGCTTCATAGCCGAACCACTATAAAATCTTGGCGTCTTAGTTTGATTGTTTCTTTCTTTATCTCTTCATTTATTGTCATTATTATTTAGCTTTAGTTTAGATCGTTATATTGCTCGTTCATATTGTGAATTGGTTAAACATACAACTCGAATCTAAATATTTTTATAGCAAACTTTTAAATCCTAAATGAACCTGTAAACTATTCAACCTCTCCTTCTAGTTTCCACATCCTCCTTGAACTACATAAATATAAAATATAAACTAAGTTGGTTTTATAATTTCAGCCATTTAAATATGCCAACATGCTACAGAATTTTGAACATTAACATTTTTTTTCTTTTTTTAATACTTGAAATCTATAGCATGGAAAATTATAATAAATAAATACATAAACATTTTCCCACTTGAGATAAATTATGTCGAAAGTGAATATGATAACGGGGGGGTCTTCACTAATCAAAATGATATGTCTTCCACAAAAGCGTATTCCCCGAACACTTCCATTTAACTACGGACTTAAGCAACTAGAAACTCCTTGAGTATGGACTATAGACTACACGGTAGGCTAAGGCAAAATGATGTAATGAAACATAAGTGCAAGTTTATGTAATGAAAATTAGGCTTAGATGGGTGCCTTTAAGGGTTTTGCACTTAAAATGAGTGCAATAATGGGTTTTTCACTGGAGGTAGACAAGTCGATGTGATAAGTCAAAAAACATATACAATAATACACATATGGGCTAATTTGGTGTAAATCCTAAAATGTTGCCTTCTTGAACAATCTATACCAATTGTATCAAGAAAGATAAACACAATACGCGTCTATGGTCTTGCAATGATGTACATGCCAAGTTCTAAAGTCTAAAATACTATCGGCACCACTCAAATTTGGTGGCTAATGTCATATAAGAAAACGAAATATAAGGCTGTCCTCGCCAATGAAATAATGGGTAGTTATGCTTGGCATAGATCTATTCTAGTTTTGAGTTAAGGTTTGTGATTAGAGAGTTTTCGAAAGTACAAAATCGATCAAATGACTGATTGAAACCCTTAATCGAAGTATTTATGAAACTACCCTTAACAGCTGTAACTTAAACCAATGAAAAAGAACAAATAAGCTGACACGGGTAATACACTACACCTAATAAGCATTTTTGGTCAAGAATAAGCAACTAGATTAAGCTAAGCTAAGCTAAAAACAACAACAAGACTTAAGGGTTTGTTAAACTTAAAATTTTAAGCTACAAAGGCAAATAAGCTTAAATAAGCTCTATCCTAAGGGAAATAAGCTAAAGCTGACTAAAAGTAACCTAATAAGTAGAGATAAATCTAAATTAAGCAAATGTAATAAGCCAAAAAGCTTGAATAAGCAGATGAGCTTTTGGCTCAAAACTGGCAACCAAACACCCCAACAGGGACTTTTCTAGCTTATTTTTAAGCTAGATGATGGATCACTAGGGCTTAGCAGCTTATAGCTTTGAAAAGCTTAGCCAATAAGCTATAATAATCAACATTTAAAAATTATTTTGAAATTAAAATAAGCTATGAAACAGGCACATGAAAAGGGCTTATTACAAAGAGTGCTCTTTTTTGGTTTCCATTCAAAAGACAAAAGGCTTATTTGCAGCCTCAAAAGAGCTTATCAAATAAGCTTAAAACACAAAACTAACCTCAAACAGATTTAGATAAGCTAGGAATGAGCTTATGCTCAAAATTTCAAACTTAAAAACAAACTCTAACTATCCTAAAAATTGGATTGAAAATTGATGAAAAACTGACCCATACTTAGAAAAAGTGACTGTTTTGACCCATTTCCTTAAAACTTATAAAACAGCCAATAAAGCTTAAGTACCAGATTATAGGCTTAAAATAAGACACATTTAGAGCTTGGAAAACAAAACTTAAAGCCTTGAATCATGAGATCAAAATGTTCACAGATTGAGTACAAAAAATTATCACAGTTAGCTTAAAAATAAGATACTAAAATGCAAACTATTAAAACTTATACCTAAGACCAAAAAAAGAGGTGCATCATGATGCACTAGTAACTGAATTTAAGTCAAAGAACTAACTTTAAAGAAGATTGACCAATGAGAACTTCAAAAGTGGCAGTCTTGGATTTTTAGTAAGAAAAACTTGAAAACTTAGCACTAACTAATTTGAGCTTATTAAAACTATCCATTAGAACTAATTAGAGCTAATGAAAACTATTTTGAGACCCAAAGAAAGTTTATAACCATTTTTTACCCGTTTTGAGTCCTTGACCCAAACACCCCTTAAAAACTTCATTTGCAATTTTAAACTTCTAACATGTTAATAGAAACTACCAACAGCTAAACCAGATTGAACAAAAGATAATTTAACTTATAACAATGGCTTTGAAATAGTTCTAATTATAAAGGGTATAAAAATAAGACATGGTAACCTTAAACATTAAAAATGAAATTTCATTAAAATTTAAGAGATTACAAAGCTGAAAAAGTTTAATTGACAGAATTTTAAAGACTTCAAATATAAATTAAAAACATTAAAAACTAAATTAAACTACTCTAACACTATACTACTCCTAGATACTTTTTCTTCTCTTTCTTCTTTCTTTTTATAAGCTGTCAAGGCCTTTGAGGTGTGCTTGTTGTGTGAGACGAAACCAAAAGCTCAATCCAAGCCCTCTATTTTGCTTGTTCACCAATCCTTTGCATCATAGCCCTTGATTAATCTTGATGTATTCTTGAATAATGAAATCCCATGGGATTGCCAGCGTGTTCATAAGCCCATGTGGGGGTGGGGTTGAGGTTTTGGGGGTGTGTGACTTTGATTTGTCATGTGTTGTAGGGGGTAGGGAAAACGATAGGTGAACAGTTGTGGGGCAAGGGTTTGGCGGGAAAAAAGATATAAAAGGGCAAGGTATAAGTTTGAAGAGTGGCAACTTTGGTCCCTCTGTTTGATATAAGGTATTGCAAAGAAAGTCCTTTGTGGTGACGAAGTTTGGAAGATTGGCAAGTTCAGCCCTCCAAGGTGTTTTGTAGTTTTGCAAATTCAGTCCTTGGGGACTAACGACAGTTAGTATGAAAGGGTTAAAAAGGCTAACGACAGTTTAGTATGGATTTGGGCCATATATGTGTGTCTTGGGCTATGTTTGGGCAGATTTTGGTGTAAGCCCAAAATTTGTAAAGGCTTATTTCATGCCTTGTTTAAGTAGCTTAACGGGCTGACCCGGCCTATTAGATAGGTGCGGGTTGGCCCATTAAGTATTTCTTCGGTTCCGCCTTTGACTTCTCGGTGTTGACTTTGACTTTTTGACTTTGGCTTTTCGCGCTCTTCACATTCCCGTGCTCGGTTTTGTCGTTTTTGGCTTAGTTTTTCGTCCTTTTGTCGGATATCCGTTTCGTGCACAATATAAGTGAAAACATACAAATACAATGTATTTTTGGTACGTTTTTGGTCATTTAGGTCCGTTTTTAATGGAAAATGGTATGTGTAATTAAGCACATACCAAAATCCCCCATACTAAACTATTGTCGTGTCCTCACGCAATGCTATAAGTAAACACTTAAGAAAACTAAGAATCTCAATCCCCCTCGACTAATTACCTCGAAAAGTAGCTAAGTGTTCATCAAGGGGAATTAAAGAATCAATAGCTTTGAAAAGCCCCATTTTGACCATTTTTAAATATTTACACTTACTACCACTAATATTTTTGTATTTTTCCTTTTTTTTTTTTTTTTTCCTATTAAGCAACTTACTAACATATTTGACTTTCATTATTTTTATAACTTTTCGGGTCATAGAACAAGACGCATTTCAATCCTAAAATGCCCCAAAAAGGATAAATTCATCGTCCTCGACTTTTCACTTGTCCTAACCCAAGCTTAAAACGAAATCACCGCTAAATATGAGTTAAGATGCTAACACTACTCATATTTGCAACTTGTAAACTTTTCACTCCCGACAATTATTATATTAGGTGAATGTGCCATTTCGAATTTCAACCATGGATCAACGTTTTACAAAATTTCTATGCTTCACGTTCCACCCGAGAATAATGAGTTTGAAGGCGAGATCATCCCATGTAGCGACTTTCGTCTCGACACATCCCAACCTTGCGGCTAAGTGACCAGGCTTTTGACACCCCACAGAGACTAGTATTGGGACTCACGGACCTTTGGCTTCAAAAACTCTTAGGTTTCCCGTTTATACATAGCTTATTTAGAAAAAACCACAACTTAAAACGAAATAGTCTTAGTTCAAAAGCATATTTAAATTTAAGAAAAAGAGATTTTCCCTATATTTCGTAACCCTCGACCTTTTAGAAGGCTGCAACATCGGTTGTGAGCCGGCAAGATGCAGCAAACTTTTATCAGCCTCGGATTATTATTCTTACTATGGGCTTTCTTTAGAAAGCTGTAACATCGGTTGTGAGCCGGCAAGATGCATCAAACTTTTATCAGCCCACAGTTTATAATAATTATTCATCATTCTTCTTCTTTTTTCATTTTTCATCATTTTTTTTTCATTTTACTTTATTTTACGATATATAGAGAAGACTTCTTTTTGGAAAATTTAAGTATAAATTTGAACTAAGACTAAAATTATTGCTATCGACTACATCTCAAAAATTGTTGATTTAAGTTTAATTTTCAAAAATAGCACGTATTATTAGTCCGGTTAGGAGCTTATGGGAGAAAAAACCACAAATTACATACATGAGCTCTTAAGATTTCCAAATAATCCTTGTTTAGCATCTAACTCATACTTAACTCTATCATTTTTCGTTCTTCGCAAAGATCCGCGAATGCTTAGTCTAAAAGTTAAGGAACAAGCTAGAGCTCAACACGCTCGATCGAGTCAAAATTTATTCTTATTCTACCCAGCAGGAAAGTCAAAATTGTGACAAAACACTTATTTTATTTTTGAAAATTTTTAAATTTTTTCATTTTTTGGTATTTTGGTGGTAAAAACAGGATTACGTGAAAACAACGACTGCAGGCATAATCAAATTGATAGATCCCCCCATACTAGAACTAAACATTGTCCTCAATGTTTTAAGAAGGGTCTCTACGTAAATCCTAAGCCATTTATTAAGTATGCTTAAAGATAAACGTTAGTCGATAAGATTTGGATATTGGATTCCCAAAATGAAGCTGAGGATGTGAAGCTTGAGTGATCGAAGGACAAAACCGCGAGCACGAGAGGCTTCAAAAATCCGGGCAATCCTGGACATATATCACAAAACATAAAACACGGAAAATGGAAGAGGCGAGCCTCTCACACAACACACTTATTCATTACTACTATATAATTATATTAGGATAAGCATGGGTTGCCACCAATGAAGCGCTTATTTTTGTTAACCGAGTCTTGAGCCTGACTCGATCCCCTATACTTGAGCTTATCAAGGAGGATAGAAATGGAGAAACAGAACATCCAAGATAGGAATGTCCCCTCCATAGATCATCATCGGGCTTTCTAAAAAACCTAAAAAGCTTTAAAGCCCCGATGAGATAAGAGATGAACTTTGTCCTCATTTTCGGATGAAAATAGAAGCAAAGTGTCAATCACTGGACAAAGGGTGGGTTGGGTGGGCAAAAGTCTAGGCATAAGAACATAGTTTTTAGAAATATTACCCAACACTTTGGTAGTCAAAAGTCCCGTATCAGACTCAAAGTAAATTCCATCATCCGGCGGTTTCGCAGGAGGACGAGGGGATGATGGAATATCAAAATGAAATGACTCATTTTTAGGAAGTAAAGGGAATTATTGCTAAGCAATTCTTCAAGGAAAATGATATCCCCTTCGGAGTCATAGTTATTGTTCTTAATGCCCGGTGGCATTGAGTTATCCGAAATAAGAAATAAATCGATCTCCTCTATAAGAGAGTCACTATCCTCAATGGGGATAGGAGATGGAGAGAAAGACTCTATAGAATTTTCCACATTAAGCTCTTTCGGAGGGCGAGGAGATGAGTTGTCATAAAGCAATCTCTCAACTAGATGAATTTCACCCTCCAGATCAAGGTTGTCATCATCAATTCTCGGTGGAATTGATTTGAGAAGAGTTAGTTCACTGGCGAACTCATCTAGAAGAGAATCAATCTTAGAAGAAGAACCAATCGAAGTAAAGATTCTATAAGATTGGATTTGGCATAAAAGGAATCAATTCTCGGGGGAACTGAAGTGATATTTTCTAACACCTCATTTTGAATTAGATTCACCTCGGTAGAAACGATTTCTTCATCAAGATCAAAAAGAGGATTAGAGAAAAATTTAAAATTCTCCATTGGAACGTCCTCCTCGAAAAATGACTCGTCATCACTTAAGGTACAATCATCATTGATATCGAAGAGAGGGTTAGAGAAACTAACAAGATGACTCTTGGGAAAATCATCATAAACGGGCAAATTACACTCACCGTCGGAAGCATCCTCGGATAAATCCTCGGACTCACTTGGGGTTAGGTTAAGGTCTTTAATACTAGACTCTTTTTCTTCGTCCGATTCCATTTCTGGAATAGTGTCAAGATGCTCATCCTCCATTATGAGAGAGTCCGTAATTGGAAGGTCGGTGTGATTGCGGTAGAACATGTCATGAAATATTCTTGTGTTGTAAAAGAATACCCATCGTCGTCATCATCATAAGATGAGGTAGGCAAATTCCAACTTAGAGTATTAATATATTCTGCCAACTCCTCGTTTATACTTTGCAAATCTTGAACAAGTTTGCTAAGCAATTCTTTTACCTCCTCGGATTGAGCATGCTTAACTTCAAAAAATTTGTCCCAAGCTTGCATTAAAAAGTAAAATCAAAAATCTCCCAGGTCGTTCTTCCCAACGAGGCCGTGAATGGAAAATCGAGTTAAGGTTTGGGGATTTTATGCTTGGAATAATCGAAAGATTAAATTGGGTTTTTAGATTGGGTTTTCTAAATTCTACGGGAGATTCATGAAAATTTAAACTAAGGTATACTTAAATCTACGGGAAAAACAAGCAAAGGCACGAGAATTTAAACCTAAACTACGAGAAAGCAATAAAGGAAATTAAATGAAACCTAATTCTACAGGAAACATAAGAAAGGCATGGGAAAGTAAATCCTAAGTCTACGGGAACATAAAAATGAAGGCAATTAAAGTTAAAACGCGAAAATGAGAATGGGATTTAAAACCCGTTCTTTAAAAAACCAAATTTTACAATTTTGACCCTACGGATGCAAATTTATTTTTCCTAGGTCCTAAATGATAAAAGAAAATTTTTTAAAAAAGAATTATATTTTTTTGATTTTTATTTAATTTTTTATGATTTAAAAACTATTTTAAAAATAAAAATTAATTAAAAATAGTGAATTAAATGGGAAAAATATGAAAAAATGCAGGAAAATACTTTAAGTTATGTAAAATGCAGGAAAAATACTAGTTTTGAAAAACAGCTTATAAATAAGCTGGAAATAAGCTAAATATGGCTGAAAGCTTAAAGGGACTAAAAGACTATAAAACATTAAGTGTGTAACACTTAACCAGATGGCCTTACTGGTGCCAATGGTTAGTGTGTGTTTGCTTGGGACGTATATGTGTAAAGGGAGAGGTCACGGGTTCGACCCCCATGCCTCTCCTTTTTTATAAAACATTTTTTTTACTTTTTCTTTTAAAAACTTATAAAAGACATAAAAATAAGCAACCTTAGTAAAAACAACTTTTCATGAAACTTGAAATAAGCAAAGAAATTAAGCAATTAAAAATGCAGTTTTGGATTTTTTTATACTAAGTCATTATATGGATTAACTGTTGGCCTTTTTTAAACAAAATAAGTAATGAAAAACAACAAATAAGCTGACACGGGTAATACACTACACCTAATAAGCATTTTTTGTCAAGAATAAGCAACTAGATTAAGCTAAGCTAAGCTAAAAATGACAAAAAGACTTAAGGGTTTGTTAAACTTAAAATTTTAAGCTACAAAGGAAAATAAGCTCAAATAAGCTCTACCCTAAGGGAAATAAGCTAAAGCTGATTAAAACTAACCTAATAAGCAAAGATAAATCTAAATTAAGCAAATGTAATAAGCCAAGAAGCTTGAATAAGCAGATGAGCTTTTGGCTCAAAACTGGCAACCAAACACCCCAACAGGCACTTTTCTAGCTTATTTTTAAGCTAGATGATGGATCATTAGGGCTTACCAGCTTATAGCTTTGAAAAGCTTAGCCAATAAGCTATAATAATCAACATTTAAAAATTATTTTGAAATTAAAATAAGCTATGAAACAGGCACATGAAAAGGGCTTATTACAAAGAGTGCTCTTTTTTTGTTTCCATTCAAAAGATAAAAGGCTTATTTGCAGCCTCAAAAGAGCTTATCAAATAAGCTTAAAACACAAAACTAACCTCAAATAGATTTAGATAAGCTAGGAATGAGCTTATGCTCAAAAATTCAAACTTAAAAACAAACTCTAACTATCCTAAAATTGGATTGAAAATTGATGAAAAATTGACCCATACTTAGAAAAAGTGACTGTTTTGACCTATTTCCTTAAAACTTATAAAACAGCCAATAAAGCTTAAGTACCGTATTATAGGCTTAAAATAAGACACATTCAGAGCTTGGAAAACAAAACTTAAAGCCTTGAATCATAAGATCAAAATGTTCACAGATCAAAAAATTATGACAGTTAGCTTAAAAATAAGATACTAAAATGCAAACTATTAAAACTTATACCTAAGACCAAAAAAAGAGGTGCATCATGATGCACTAGTAACTGAATTTAAGTCAAAGAACTAACTTTAAAGATGATTGACCAATGAGAACTTCAAAAGTGGCAGTCTTGGATTTTTAGTAAGAAAAACTTGAAAACTTAGCACTAACTAATTTGAGCTTATTAAAACTATCCATTAGAAATAATTAGAGCTAATGAAAACTATTTTGAGATCCAAAGAAAGTTTATAACCATTTTTTACCCGTTTTGAGTCCTTGACCCAAACACCCCTTAATAACTTCATTTGCCATTTTAAACTTCTAACAGGTTAATAGAAACTACCAATAGCTAAACCAGATTGAACAAAAGCTAAATTAACTTATAACAATGGCTTTGAAACAGTTCTAATAATAAAGTGCATAAAAATAAGACATGGTAACTTTAAACATTAAAAATGAAATTTCATTAAAATTTAAGAGATTACAAAGCTGAAAAAGTTTAATTGACAGAATTTTAAAGACTTCAAATATAATTTAAAAACATTAAAAACTAAATTAAACTACTCTAACACTATACTACTCCTAGATACTTTTTCTTCTCTTTCTTCTTTCTTTTTATAAGCTGTCAAGGTCCTTTGAGGTGTGCTTGTTGTGTGAGACGAAACCAAAAGCTCAATCCAAGCCCTCTATTTTGCTTGTTCACCAATCCTTTGCATCATAGCCCTTGATTAATCTTGATGTATTCTTGACCAATGAAAGCCCATGGGATTGCCAGCTAATTAGAGCCAATGAAAACTATTTTGAGACCCAAAGAAAGTTTATAACCATTTTTACCCGTTTTGAGGGCTTGACCCAAACACCCCTTAAATACTTCATTTGCCATTTTTTGGCGGGAAAAAAGATATAAAAGGGCAGGGTATAAGTTTGAAGAGTGGCAACTTTGGTCCCTCTGTTTGATATAAGGTATTGCAAAGAAAGTCCATTGTGGTGACGAAGTTTGGAAGATTGGCAAGTTCAGCCCTCCAAGGTGTTTTGTAGTTTTGCAAATTCAGTCCTTAGGGACTAATGACAGTTTGTATTAAAGGGTTAAAAAGGCTTACGACAGTTAAGTATGGATTTGGGCCATATATGTGTGTGTCTTGGGCTATGTTTGGGTAGATTTTGGTGTAAGCCCAAAATTTGTAAAGGCTTATTTAAAGCATTGTTTAAGTAGCTTAACGGGCTGACCCGACCTATTAAATAGGTGCGGGTTGGCCCATTTAGTATTTCTTCGGTTTCGCCTTTGACTTCTTGGTGTTGACTTTGACTTTTTGACTTTGGCTTTTCGCGCTCTTTACATTCCCGTGCTCGGTTTTGTCGTTTTTGGCTTTGTTTTTCGCCCTTTTGTCGGATGTCCGTTTCCTACACTATATAAGTGAAAATATACAAATACAATGTATTTTTGGTACGTTTTTGGTCATTTAGGTCTGTTTTAAATGGAAAATGGTATGTGTAATTAAGCACATACCACCCGTTCCTGAATTATGGCTGTCATCGCCATTCGTGTTTCTGTCAGCATCACGTGCTGCCAAAGCATCAGTAACACCTTGGTCGATCATTGCCTTAAGTTGGGCATTAGTCACAAAAGTAGTGGCAGTGGTATCAGCGAGGTTGGCTCTGGTGGCTCTTTTTGGTGCCATTTTCTTTAATCACAAGAAAATATAATACCTGTTAGATTTTATAAAATCATAACCATGACATAACATATACACAATAAATAAAGTGACATCACATCACACAGTGAAATGTACAACTGAATTAAAATTAACAATGGTGTAACTAAATCGACATTCATTCATAATAAATTCGATAACATACATGACGTAATACGTCCTTTCCATATATAATCTGGAAACATACATGACCTGATTCGGTTACAAAATGATCACTACGATTAGGTTACAAAATGAAATATAAACAACCTAAAGCCTTACTAGCCAAGAGTTACCCCATAATACTTAGTAGGCTAATACAATATAGCTACAACCTAACCAAATCTATGAACTGCTATCGGCCTCCTCCGATATCTCTGGCTGTGCTGGACCGCTAAGGGGTCCCAACTGTCCCTGTAGTGCTGTCACTTGTGTCTGCAGTGTACTCATGAGTCTCAGTGTCTCCACAAGCTATGCTTGTCAAGCGTGGTCTGCTGCTCGCAAGGCTGCAATCTCTGACTACTGTGCTACCATATGAGTAGGCAATGACATAACCTCGGAATGTGCAAGGTCACTAGCATCCATAGACCGTCCCTTGTCCTTAAGAGAAAGTCTGGCCTCTCTCTCCATGAGTAAAGCAATGTGAGCATGAGCACGTCTATCTCTCTGTAGTAAGTTGAGCCGACCGCTCATCAATGACCTCTCATCATGTGCCTTACCCAGTCTCACATAAATCTCATTTATGTCCTGTCTGACAGTAGTAACAAAGTTGGTCATCCTACGACCTAACTATGTCTCATGAGTCGCCGGTGCCCCTGGCATGTCCTCAAGCATCTCATCCCAAGTATCTGTAATCCCATAACCAACCTCTCTCTCTGGATCTCACCTAATCTCCCTATCCAAAGTTTCAATGAAACCGTAGTCTGCCCTAAAACCTCTAGTCAGTCTAGTAGCAGGAGCAGACAAGCTCTCTCCGACCTTGTACCTAGGACCAAATACAAAACATAACCTCTTCCAAGGTGGTAAGCAAACCTCGGGCATGTCCGCTCCATGATCAGTAGAGGGTAGCAGCAAAGATGGTTATGAAGTCGATAAGGGTATAGGTAAGATAGGTGGTGTCCCTGATGGCGTGCATCTAATCTGGTATGGCAGAGTATGATGGGTGGTGTTAATGACAGTGAATGAGAAGTATATGGTGCTTCGGCCCTTAGCCAGATCATAGCAGCGCGATATCCCAATGGATAAGTAGGACTAGCAAGTGGTGGTGGTGTACTGGTAGTGGTGGTGAGGGAATCTAAGGTAGTGGTGATGACCATGGGGAAAGTGGTGATGATGGTGGAGTAGGTATAGCAAGAAGTCTGGCAACTTCTGTATCTAAAGGAAATGATACGGGTGTCTGAGGTCGGATGGATATCCTAGCCGTAACACGGTGTACAGGTGGGGGGATAGAGTCGGACAAAGTTGGGTGCTCCTCCTCCTCCTCATTGTCCTCGTCCTCCTTATCATCATTAGCCTCGTCTCCGGAAGGGCTCCTCCTCCTCATCATCATCATCTCTATCGGTAGGATAATCAGCTGGATCCTCCTCAGGATCCTCATCATTATCCTCATCCGGATCCTCCTCAGGATCGGACTCAGGAACATAGCCTGGTAAATTAGCAGTGGGTGAGACAGCAGCAGTCAGTGGTTGCTCCTCAACTGGGAGTACATCATCCTCTGGTGGCATAAACTCTGGGTATACTGGCTTAGGAACAAACTCTGGTAGAGGTGGGTACTCATGACCCGACATGTTGGAAACAAGAAAAGTATCAGTCACTTCCAAGTTGTAATAGTCTTAGCCCGTAGTTTATTACATGATTAGTCTAGTAAGCTAGTTTGGCCCAAGGCCCATGGAAAGCCCGTTAAGGCCCATGGTCGGCCTTGTAAGTAACATATATACCCTCTCTATGCCTTGGAGAGGGTGGTTGATTGTTTCATTTTCTAAAATTTCACACACTTAATAACATTATCATCTTTCTCTCTCTAGAAACTTTCCAACCCACTTCTCTCTCTAGTTCTTGCATAACACTAAAGATTACTAGTATTCTTCAATGGGTATCAAGAGCCATGGAGTGGTGCGTTTAGTTTTGTGTTAGTTTTTTTTATTTGTGTTCAAAACCTTTATAAAGAGCAAAATCTTGATTTAAAATTTTTCGACTTAAAAACCTTAAAGTTGTCATTTTTCTTGTTCCTATAGGGTTAGTAACACTAGTTGTACAAGATTTTTTACAAAAAAACCAGTAAAAAATGTGTCTTTGTGAGTTTTGAAAAATTTGGTTTCGTCATAGTTATAACCGAACGAGTAGATCATAGTTACAACCGAACGAGTAGATCATAGTTGGAACCGAACGAGTTGATCTTAAGTTGGAACCGAACTAGTTTCTTCAGTTAGAACCGAACGAGTTGTTTTTTGTTGGAACCGAACCAGTTTGTTTAGTTGGAACCGAACTAGTTTACTTCAGTTGGAACCGAACTAGTTTACTTTAGTTGGAACCGAACTAGTTTACTTCAGTTGGAACCGAACTAGTTTCTTTAGTTGGAACCGAACTAGTTTTCTTCAGTTGGAACCGAACTAGTTTCTACAGTTGGAACCGAACTAAACTTCACCTTGGAACCGAACTAGTTGGAACCGAACCAGTTGGAACCGAACCAGTTGGAACCGAACTAAACTTCACCTTGGAACCGAACTAGTTGGAACCGAACCAGTTGGAACCGAACCAGTTGGTACCGAATGTTGGAACCGAAACAATTGGAACAAAACAAACTCAACTCAAATTTCTATATTTCAAATTATTTGGTTTATTTCTTGGACTTGTAAAATCCGTGAAACATTAAATTGTTTTCTTGGTTTTGTCGAGAATTGTAAAATCCCATGTAGTTTCAAGAAATATTTCAAGACTCAACAACCACATATTCAAACACAATTTCTTTCTACCACCGATCGATCAATTAGTAATCTATTTGATACCACATTATCAATGACGACTCTTGCTGATAAATTACTTCTCCTTCGGTGGTGACATAAACCACCGATGCTTGAAAAACTCATTGTTATGATTCATGGAAAAAGCAGAATGGAACATTTATATGATGAATAGACCTTCATGTAGAATGATCCATTGCTTCCGTTGAGAAAGGTCCAATGAATGGCATCACAATCACAGTGGATGGTGTAACAGACTATAGGAATATACTGAGCTCACCCCAGTAGAGGCCCATTCAAGCTGAATTGTGACATCAAAGCAATTAAATATCATTACTCCAAGGGCTTCCAACAATAATTTATGCTATTTTGAGTCAAATCGTTATAGCCAAGGATATTTGGGAGAAGATGTTTTACTACTCATGCAAGGAATGTCGTTAACAAAGCAAGAACGAGAGTGTAAGTTGTACGATGAATTTGATAAGTTCACTTACAAGAAAGGAGAGTCGTTACACAAGTACTACTTGAGATTCACATTGTTACTCAATGATATAAACATCTACAAGATGCTACTGGAGCAATTTCAAGTTAATACTAAGTTTCTGAACACTCTTCCTGATGAATGGAGCAAATTCGTTACTGATGTTAAGTTGGTCAAAGACTTGCACACTACCAATGTTGATCAGCTTCATGCTCACTTGGAACAACATGAACGACATGCAAATGAAGTTCGTTTGATGCATAAACGTAACTCCAATCCTCTTGCTTTAGTTGCATCTCACCAAATAACACAGTCACCTTATCAAACTCATCAACACACTTACCAAAACACTCAACTTCAACCACCAGCTTCAACATATCCATCTTCACAGTATGGTTCACCTTATCAGTCTCAACAATACTCAACTCATCATTCATCAACACCTCTTTCAGTAACTTATCCATCCAATGAATTTCAATCATCAATTCACCACAACGTTTATTGTCCATCATCATCACCCTTCCCTTAATTAGAATATCCTCCCCAAATTAACCAACAATCTGAATTTTCCCAACAAGACTCCGATCTAATTATTCCATTGTTCTAGAAAGGTGATGATCCCATTGATGCCATCAATCACATGATGTCGTTTTTGACTGCAGTTGTCACCTCCCGTTATCCTACTACTAATAATCAGCTAAGAAACTCGTCTAACCCTAGGCAATAAGCTACCATCAATAATGGAAGAGTGACACTACAACCAATTCAGGGGAGGACAAAAACTTCTTTTTTTTTTTTTTTTCTTAGTGGGTACTTCAAGGACTTACACTCCAAGAGCAAGTGGAAGCAATTCTAGAAAACAGCGGACGGTTATTTGCTATAACTGCAAAGGGGAAGGTCACGTGTCCAGACAGTGTACCAAACCAAAGAGAAAAAGGGATGATTCGTGGTTTAAGGAGAAAGTGTTGCTGGTACAAGCTCAAGCACATGGTCAAATTCTAAATGAGGAGGACTAGATTTTTTTGGAAGATCAAGATATTCCTGAAGGTCAAAGCATATAGAATGTCATTACTGACAATGCTGCTTATCAAGCTGATGATTTGGATGCATATGACTCTAATTGTGACGAACTCAACTCTGCCAAAGTTGCTCTCATGACGAATTTATCTCATTATGGTTCAGATGCTCTTGTTGAGGTACACAATCATGATAATATGAATAATAATGTGGCACATCAAGCTATGCAGGTGATGCCGTCTTCTCAACAATCGAATGTTGTAAATCATTCAGAGACTAAAATAACCAGTGATAGCAATATCATTCCTTATTCTTAGTATGTGATTAAATCACAACAAGTAACTATTCAGAATTCTAACTCATCTGCACAACAAGATGATTTGATATTATCTGTGATTGAACAGCTTAAAACCCAAGTAGCTAATTGTACCAAGACCAATCTGGAAAATAAGAGTGTCAATGATACCTTAACTGCTGAGCTTGAAAGATATAAGGAACAAGTTAAAGTTTTGAAAGAAAGACAAAATGTTAACTTAAGGAGTGAGGATAACGTTTCAGACAAGGTGCACAGGTCTGTAGAAGATTGTCTCTTTAAAACAACTCTTTCAGAACATTTAAACGAAAAGGAATGTTTATTACAAACGGTTACTCTTCTCAAAAATGATTTTAAGAAAGAAGAATCTAGGAACATTGATAGAGAAATAGCTCTTGAGAAGCAGATCAAACATCTAGATAATATTGTTTTTAAAAGAGATCAATTTGCACAAACTGTTCACATGTTAACAAAACCTCAGTTTTTCTATGATAGTACCACTAAACAAGCTCTAGGTTTTCAAAATCCCTTTTATCTCCAGAAAGCTCAGCAGTCGAAGCCAAAGCTATATATTAGTGATATTATTGTTCAAACTAATCCTATTGTGATTCCTGATTCAGAAGAAACCTTAGCACTTGCTGAAGAGAGTCGTTCCAAAATGCTTTCAAAACATAAGGATAATATGATGTTAGAGAAGGAAAAGAACGTTGATACCACACCGATAGATTATGTTGCTCTTAACAAATATTTTTTGACACGATTTGTTCCACAAACTGAATTATTCAGCGACAAGCCTTTTGGTATAAGAATTCTGGTGAAGTCTCAGAACCCCACTTTCTATATTAGACCCACCAATGTTGAGGTTCTAAAAGAACTTCCTAAAGTCAGCATAGTTAACACGAGTTTGAAAAAACTTAAATACCATCTTGCTAACTTTGATGTGGTAGTCAAAGAAAGGAAAACACCCACAGCTATCACTGAGGGTTCGTGGGGTTTCGAACATACAAAAGATTGTTTTAGGGATGAAATAATTCCATTTGTACAAGCTCAGAAGGACTTATTTAGCACATTCAACCAACATTTGGTTGATGAACTTTCTGAAGTCTAAAATGTCTTCTATCAAATGGAATAGGCTGTGGAACAACATTATATTGAGTCAAAAACCTTTGAAGTTAAGATGAATCAAGTTTTGAACGAAAATGAACGAATCTTAGAACAAGTGATGAGCAAAGATATTAGTACCTTACTTCGTTAATCCTTTCGTGGAGTATGATTTTGTGAATGTGCATGAATGTAAAAAGTGTCTCAAACTTGAGGACTGTGAGCTTCAAGGATTTTGTTAAAGGGAAACTTACGATAAACTGTTCAAAGTTTTACCATTCTTGAAAAACATTGCATCTCTTTAGAAGTTGACACTCAACTTAAACATGAAATTTTTCAAAGGGAAAATTTTGTTTCTAATCAAAGTGTTCCAAGTTTTGATCAATTGTTTGAATTAAATGAATTGAAAGCTCAGCCCTAGTGAAAGACACTTCGGTAGTAAGAAGTTGAAAGAGAAATTTAAATCTTAGTGGTAAATAGATAAGGATAAGATCAAACAGGACTTCGAAGAGATTGAAACCATTAATATTGAATTGGATCATAGGGTGACAAAGCTTATTGCTGAGAACGAGCATTTGAATCAGACTATTAAGCAAACTTTTATGACTCGATTAACCAGCACGTATTCGATTAAAAGAACAATGTGATGATTTAATTAATCAAGTCAATATAAAGTGTGCGGAAATCTCTGATTTAAATGCTAGTCTTCAGGCGTACTTCATGATATAACTCTTGCAACAATCAGTTTAGGACTCGTGCCAAACCCTCATCCTTCAACACTGTTTGTACCACCTTCACGAACTAACTAGGATATGCTGTTTCAACCGTTGTTTGATGAATTTCTCAATCCTTCACTATGGTGTATCATCTAGCTCCCCTGAAGTTGTTGCTCCAATTAATGAAGTTTTATTGATACGTTTGTCTCATGGCCCAATTAAAATATTGTGACAAACACAATCAAGTGGGGTTTTTGCGCAAGCCTGACGAAAGTGCAGGGTTTGCTGAGATAGTGGATTTTCTCCGAGGTTCCAACCTCAGGTATGCCTTAACTTCTAATCCAACTATCTATGATTCCCTTGTAAAACAGTTTTGGCAGACTGCTACTGCCAATACTATAGCCGATGGGACTCTAGAAATACATGCAACTATTGATACCATAGGGTACACAATCACTGAGGCATTTATTAGAGATAAGCTTCAATTAGCTGATGCCACAGGGATTACAATGTTGCCAAATGATGAAATTTTTGAGGGGATGGGGCAAATGGGGTATCCTACTGATGGAACCTTTACCTTTTGGAAAAGCTTTTTCACACCCCAATGGAGATATTTATTCCACCATCTTTTGCACTGTATAAGCTCTAAAAGTGGTGGATGTGATCAATTTGGTAGCAATATTGCTACTGCTTTGATTTGTCTATCCACTGGTAGAGTTTATAATTTTTCAAAACTTATTTTTGATGGTATGGTGGCAAATTTGAAAAGCAAGACGAAGTTTTTGATGTATCCTCGTTTTCTGCAACTGATTTTGGATATTCAAACGGAAAACAAACACCCTTATCTGGCTGTGACCCTGACCAAAAAGATTTTTGGGAATATGAAAAGGGGTTTTCCGAGGCACCAAGAAACTATTGCCTGCTATGTTGCTTGTTGCTACTACTAATCCAAATGCAGGTCAAGAACATCATGTTGTGGCTCAATCTCAACCATCATCATCCACACTTCCAGCACCATCTACATCATCACCACCAGTACAATCTCCACTCCCTGCATCTACACCTACACCTATCCCTGCATCCATACCTACACCTACACCTATACCTGAAACTGAACCTGAACCAATTGAGCACACCTTTGAGGAGCCATCTCCTGCCCACCAACACTTCTCACCCCCACAAGAACAGGCCCAAGGACAGATGACTGTGGATGATTTACTTCAAGTAGTTCCTCAGTTGATATCAAGAATTAATACCCTAGAAACGGATCTTAAACAAACCAAGTTGACAATGGGGAGTGCTATTGTAAAGTTAGTCAAGAAGGTGAAGAAGCTGGAAGGGTTTTTGAAAAGGAGAAATGTGGTTTTATCAGACTCTGAAGAGGAAGAACCTGAGGCTCAGGGGAGGAAAAGTCAAGATGATCCTCTAGTTTCTTTGGTACAAGGGCTGGTTACTCCTTCTATGACTACTGTAAATGCTTCAGGGGAGGAACAAGTGGAAGACATAAGCCCTAATACACTTGAAGCAGCCAAAACTCTCTCCAGGGTTGCCTCTCTAAAGCTAAAGTCCATAGATAAAGGGAAAGAATATTAAGAGAAATGAAAGATACTAAAGGAAAGAAGGTTGTCACAAGCTTGGATTTTCAAGAAGTCTCTATTGATACTGGTGCTACCAAGAGTTAGTACTGCTGAAAGGATTAATATTGGCAGTATTAAAGTTAGTACTGTTAATGAACAAGTTAGTACTGGCAGTACTAAAAGGTCTATTCCTTCCCTTGATAAAGGCCAAAGAGAAGGAAAAGCTCCTATGATCATTAAAGAAGCTCCTAAGAAGTCAAGGGAACAATATCTACAGGAGGAAGCTAGCCTTGCTGAAGCAATCAGATTGGATACTTTACAAAAAGAAGAGGAGGCTAAACAAGTACACTTGGATTCACTCTTAGCACAAAGAATTGCAGAAGAAGAAGAATTGAATGAGCAACAAAAGAAAAGAAGAGCTCAAGTTCAATTTGAAGCTCAGCATTACACAGATGAAGATTGGGATTTAATTAGAGCAAAGATTGAAGCTAATGCAGAGTTGTCAAAAAGTATGCTAGGAAGTGACTTACAAGGAGAAGATTTTGCAAAGAAGATGGTTGATCTGGTAAATCAAAGGAAGAAATATTTTGCAGAGGAAAGAGCAAGAGCTAAAAGAAATAAGCCCATGACCCAATCACAGCTGAAGACATATATGATGAATTATTTGAAAAATCAGGGGACATGGAAGTTATCTCAGCTGAAGAATTTAAGTTTTGAAGAAGTTAAAGAAGAATTTGATAAGTTGGTGAAACAGGTTGAATCTTTTGCACCAATAAACTTTGAAGCCACTAAAGCTAGTTTGAAAAGATTTGGTGAAGAACTCCAGACAAAGACTTCAAAAAGACTGAAGAGTGATGAAGCAAAGGATGATGAGCCAACCAAGAAGTCTGGAAAGAGGAGAAAACAGATGGCAAGGAAAGGATTGCATACAGACATTGATAAGGATGATTCTGAAGATTCAGATGAAGTTAGTGAGCAAGATGATTCTGTCTCAGGTACTAAAATTCCTATTAATCATGTTCCTGTAGCTATGAAATCACCTAGTATAGCTACCTATAAGATTATCAAGCAATGGGAAAAAGGAGTGTACCAAATAGTTAGAGAAGATGGATCTGATATAGTGTACATTAATTTTGGTGCTATGCTGAAGGATATATCTAGAGATGATCTTACTGAGTTATATAGGATTGTCATGAATAGATATGTGATGGACGGACCAGAGGATGAGCTAGAGAAGGTATTTTGGAAATATTTAAAGAATACGTTTGAGGAACCTCTTAGTACAGATCCTATTTGGAGTACATTATGTCAGGGGGATGGAAAGGAAGAGGGGGAGTGGGGAAGGAAAAGGATCATAAGTTGGAGATATTATGATACCTGTAGAGTACACTGTTTGAACTTGGAGTCAATGGATATATATATGTTAATTGAAAGAAAATATCCTTTATCTGTTGAGATATGCAAAGCTATGCTAGATAAGAAACTCAGGAGGAAAACCTTAAGGATGCTACAAAATGTTGAAAATGATGGAAAAGCAAGCTGGTATTAGGAAGTAGTGAAGGTTGATGAGTTAGAAGTCTAGGATGGAGATGAGAAGGATAACACTTGGTGGAGGTGCTATGCACTAACACAACAAATGGTTATCAGTCCACCATGTTTAACAGACATAAGGACTGGCTAGTCCAGGAGCAAACGGCTCTTGGTAAAGACTTCTCAAATCCGTTTTATGGTTGACAACTTGCAATAAGTTGTATGGTTTTCAACTCACCATATCTGTTTAAGTGAAGAGTTGGCTAGCCCACAAGTTTATGGTTTGTGGTAAAGGCTGTGGAAAAACCATAACTAGTCCATAAGATTATGGCTTATGGTAAAGACAAATTGAAAATCCATATTAGATGGTTGACACTTTACCAAAAAGTGGATGGTATATCAACTCACCAAGTTTCATGTACAAAGAGTTGACATGGTCATCAATCCACCATGGAATTTACCTTTTCTAGGTGCCAAAGGATTGACTAGCCCTGAGCAAACGGCTACAGGTAAAGGCATATCAAATCCGTTTATGGCTGTAATGGTTTGCCAAAAACCATATGGTATTCAACTCACCAATGTTTAATGTACTGAGAGTTGAAATGGTTTTCAGTCAACCATGGACATGCACCTTTCTGGTGGCCAAAGGACTGACTACTCCAGAGTAAATGGCTAACTGGTAAAGAGACATCAAATCCATTTAAAATTTTCAATGATTCACCTCTCACAGGAGTTAACACACCTGGAAGTGATGAGAATAGCCTGAAACTATAGGATTTGATGTACATGTAGTCAAATGTTGCTGATATAAAGGGTTGCTGAAGAGCTTTGAAGAATAGTTGCTGCAAAGATCAAAAGAGATGATTTGAAGTGTTGCAGATCAAGAATAATTCAAAGAATTCTATTTACAACATCCTCAGGAAGCTCAAATAGTTTAAAGTGAAGATCAAGAATATATTGAAGGAACTTGAAGTTCACAAGTGAAGATCAAGTTAGGGGAGGATTGTTGGGAAATAGATTGTAAAAGACTTAATACTGGTAGTATAACAGTTAAGTCTGGTAGTAATAGTTAGTTCTGGCAGTACTAAGTTAATACTGGCAGTACTAAGTTAAGTCTGGCAGTACTAAAGTTAGTACTGGTAGAGTAGCAGTACTAGAGTTAGTACTGGTCATATTTAGTTAAGTCTGTTCTAGTTAAGTCTGTTTATGTAACAGAATAGTAATAGTTATCTTAGAGATATCTTAGGAGATATCTTAGGAAAAGATATGTATTATCTTTTCACACGTTTGTAAAGCCCATTAGGGTTTCCTTGGTGTATAAAAGGAACCCTATGGCACAATGTTATGTACGTGATTAAAATATCAATAGAAGTATTAGAGCTTAATAGAAATCAATAGCAAATTAGTTTTATTGTTCTTCTTAATTCTTGTGTTAAGATTCCGCGTTAACACTTGATTTTCATAGTCAGTGTCTCTTATAGTTGATTTGAATTTATTCAAATTAGCTATCGTCTTACAAAGGTTGTATAAATCCTAAATCAAGGACCTATAGCATGATTCGTGCATTATTATGAAAAACTAAAAGAGTTATTGGTCGGACATCGAGGTATTATTTTAATCTTCACATATCGGATTCACCTTTTTATTAATATGTTTGTTTTATTAATTCATTGTTTTTTTCAGAGATTTCTGAGTATCTGAATAACTGGTCCTACAAGAAGAGTACAAGTGGAAAACTTGATTTGGTTTTCCACAGAGCAATTGCTTATACCGAACACTCCATTTTCTCAAACCATTGAATAAATTCGGACACTCTTCTGTGCCCTTAAATTTAGAGTTGGATTCTTGAGTCTGGGTAAGTGCACTCTCTAGCAACTCGTTCTGTCCTTTTAACACCTATTCCCGAATTATGGCTGTCATCGCCATTCATGTTTCTGTCAACATCACGTGCTGCTAAAGCATCAGTAACACCTTGGTTGATCATTGCCTTAAGTTGGGCATTAATAACTGTTGGTGGTGGCAGTGGGTAGCGGCGGGGGTTGGGCATAGTGGTTCTTTTTGGTGCTATTTTCTTTAATCTCATCAAGAAAATATTAATAACGTTAGATTTTAAAATCATAAACCATGACATGTCTTATACAAAAATAAATAAGTGAGATAAAAATCACACGGAAATGTATAACTGAATTAAAATTAACAATGAATCGACATTCATTTATAAAAAATTCGATTACAGACATGACATAATACATTCTTTCCATATCTAATCTGGAAACATACATGACCTGATTTGGTTACAAAATGATCACTAACATTAGGTTACAAAAAGGACATATAAACATAAACTTAAAGCCTTACTAGCCGGGAGTTAACCTATACTTATGTAAGGCTATACATATGTACAACATAACAAATCTAAGAGCTACTACCGGCCTCCTCTGGTATCTCAGGCTATGTTGGACCGCTAGCGGGTCCCTGCTGACTCTGGAGAGCTGTCACCTGTGTCTGCAGTGTCCTCATCAGTGTCAATGTCTCCACAAGCTGTGCCTGTCTCCTGTAGTCTACTGCCCGCAACTTCCCGATCTTGGTCTGCTATGCCAATACAGTAGTCCTCAGTACCCTCACCTCAGAATGGGCTGTGTCACTAGCATCCATCAACTATACCCAAGCCTCACAAGAAAGTCTGGCCTTGGTCTCCATTAATCTAGCAGTGCGAGCATGAGCACGTCTATCTCTAAACAACATGTTGAGCCGACCGTTCATCAATAAACTGTCATCCTGTGCATCATCCAGTCTCCCATATATATCATATGTATCTTGTCTGACAGTCCGTGCAAAGTCTGTATCCAGAACCCACAAACTCTGTGTCATCATTCGTGGTGCCCCTGCTCGCCACAAGCATCTCATCCCAAGTAATCTGTAATCCCATAAAACCAACATCTCTCTACTGGGTCAGTCTGATTCTCATATCTAAAGTGGCAACAATACTCATAATCCGCCTAAAACCTTTAGTAGGTCTATGCAGTGGGTGCATATGAACTCTCACCGACTCATATTCAGTCCTAAGCAATACATAACCTCTTCCGAGGCGGTAATGTAACCTCGAAAACACCTAATCTACAGTCAGTAGAGGGTAAAAGCAAAGGCGGTGATAGAGTAGGTAAAGGTATAGGTAGGAGTGGTGGTTTCCCTGATGGTGGTATACTTGATGGGTAATGGATGGGAAGTAGATTGTGTCTCGGCTCTCAGCCGGATCATAGCGGCTCTATATCCCAAAGGATAAGTAGGGCTAGTAGGTAGTGGTAGAAATGATACAAGTAAAGGTGGTGATAGTATCTGAGGTAGTGGTGATGGTATCTGGGGTAGTGGTGATGACCATAGATAGAGTGGAGATGGTGGAGGTGATGGCATGTCAAGAAGTTTGGCAATCTCTGCCTCAGACCATATGGTGTAGGTGGCTGCTCTCGGATAGACATCCTAGCAGTAACACGGTATACATATGGTGGGACAGAGTCGGCCGGAGCTAGGTTATCCTCCTCCTCCTCCTCATCCTCGTCCTACTCAACATCATCATCATCATCCTCGTCATCATCATCATCGTCATTGTCTTTTTTGTCGGGAAGGTTAAATGGAAAGCCTGTTAAGGCCCATGGCAGACCTTGTAAGTAACATATATACCCTCTCCATGCCTTGGAGAGGGTGGTTGATTGTTTCATTTTCTAAAATTTCACACACTTAATAACATCATCATCTTTCTCTCTCTAGAAACTTTCCAACCTACTTCTCTCTCTAGTTCTTGTATAACACTAAAGATTACTAGTATTCTTCACGGCATATACTCAGGAGATGGCGGGGTTTGAAAAGAGGCTACCACATATGCATACGGATCCTCTGGCATCACGGGTGGTCCATCGACTCCCGGAGATCCGATGTCTGACAAACCTCTAAATGGACTGGATACCGCCGTGTAGGTGACTGTGGAATCCTCTAAATCTGACATGACAATATCTGAAAATCAAAAGTAGCTTATATAAGTATTTAATATAAGACTCTTATAGTAATATATATTTATATCATAACATGTATATCAATCATGAATGCATCTAGTTTAATCGACTAATGCAACAACTAGTGTATGTATGTCCTGTGAAAATCTCTTTGTATGAATGCAATGTTTGAAAACGGTTATAGTTCAGCAAAAACATTTGACCTGGTTCTCTATAACCTTGGATCTTGATACCAATCTGTAACACCCCCAAAATGGATAGCAGCAGAATATGGGTCTGAGGGTGGTACTTTATAGATCAATAACACAAGATATATATATATATAAGAACGACCCAAAAGTCGTTTAAAAACTGATACATTGGATTTAGCAAAGTGTTTGTTACAAAAAGCCCGAAGCTTCACTAGTTCAAAATACAAATTACAAGATTCTAGTCCATAACAAGTGTTCCCTAAAATGTAATGCAACCAAATCTTTAATGCATGACTTCCAAAATAACGACCATCAATGTATACCTTGTCTTGTACCTTACTGATCTCTTGAGAAAACATTGCTTAAAACGTCAACATATTGTTGAGTGAATTCATTGGTTTATAAAATGTATAATGTAGGACTGCAAGATTTCCCCATGATAATGCAACAGATGCAAACATCATAAAATGTGATTACGTTTCCCTAAGCTCATGACACTGAAGCTCGACATGTATGAATTGCAATATAAATTGCCAACATTGCCCGTGATAGAAAGAATCTCAAGATCTAAATGTGTACATACTTATTTATCCATGAACTTTTATAAGTATACTTTTTAGATAACCTGCTTATATATACTTTTTATACATAAACCACACATGAAAAATACTTATACATCCATTATAACATGATATTAACATCCATATGTCATGTGTGAAAGTGTACCAAATCATAAAAAGTGTAAAAATCCATTTTTACAAGTAAATAAGTTCTTAGACGGTGATTAACTATACAAACATTATATATGCATAAAATCATGCAAGTAAAGAGATTAGGGTTTTTAGATAACCTTAATATGAAGTAGGATGATGAATAACAAAATCTAAACCCTTGTTTAGCAAACAAACCTAAGCTTACAACACTTGAAAACCCTAAAACCAAATGAAACCCTAATCTTGCTTTTCCTTTGCTTAGCACTTGTAAACCCCAAACCAAACCTTCTAATCACCTTGAGATATCTTAGATATGTTGTAGTAGTGCTTGTAAATATTTTAGATAAATTTTATATGGATTTGGTAGTGTGTTTGTATTGAGCCGTGGGTAAGAGAGGAAAAGGGAGAGAATGAGTGATGTTTTCACTTAGCAAATGATATGTGTATATGTATTCTTTCTATCTAAGGCCTTATATAACTCACATGACTAGTCAAAGATCACATATGATAGTCTTAGGAAAGTCTTAGACAAGAAGAGGATTTCTAAGGAAGTCTTGGTCAAGACTTGTGAAAGTCTTGAAGGTTTAATGAGTTGTTGAATGTACAAGATCAAGTTGCATGTTTGTGATATTTTTATTGATCTTTCCACCGTATCCGGCCATAGATGTATATGTATAAGATATTTTTGTAATTTTTGAGTACTGGGTATAATTGTGGGTATTTGTTGAAGCGTAGAAAAGTTTTAGTGGTTCCGGGTATGCCTAAACGTATTTTATCGCGAAACGTAAACACTTTACGCAACCAATAAAAATAAAATGAACAAAGTAAATAATTATCCTCAAAATAATTACTTAACACTTGCTTGATGTAAACATTTAATTATTTGATGCCCGTTTACATTGAATGATAATTTTTAGCTTACGCGATTTAACTTAACGATTTCAATTTAAAAGCAAACGCGTACAATACTAAAAATAAATAGTAAAATATATAATGTCGTGCAATGACCTAAAACATGAGGTGTTATATGTGACATTGTCATATTATTCATACAAACATTTGGAAGCGTGGTGGACTCATAACCCACTAGTCTCAGGATCGTAACCTGACTCATAATATGATCACTTATTTGTATAAATGCTTGATGTTGTATCGTGCACAAGTGGGAGAAATCTTAATTGTGTGCAAGGTACAATACATAAAAATATAACTTATGGTTTTTCTTAGCTGCATGGTAAGAAAACTAATATTCTACTAGGACTTATACACCTTGATGTATGTCGCCCTACTTAGAACTAGTGTCAAGAAATAATAAATACCTACTTCATCATATTCACTAAAAGGTTTAGCCAATATGATTGTGTCTTCTTTTAAAGACATCAATAAGAAGTATGTAATTAACTTGAAAAGATAGTTGAAGCCAAGATTCGGCGTTCAATAATACTTTATTTAATATGCTTGTGACTTTTTATAAAGACATAAACATAAAGTCCTTGAACTGTTCTAAGACTTATAAAGTAAGCAATTGACTTGTCATGTCTCCTTGTCACGACATGTACATGAAGTCATTGAAATGTTCAAAGACTTGTAACATAATGTTAGCAATTAACGTGTTATGTCTTCTAGTTAAGACATGTACATAAAGTCCTTGAACTTCTGTAAGACTTCTACGTTATAGCATGCAATTGGCTTGAAATTAATGTTAATGCCATTATGTTTGAACAAATTGGCAAGTATGTGAGCCAAAGGGTATTAGGTTATCTAAGGAATTATGATATTTGCATAATCCCATTACTCATAGAATACCACATCGCTATGGTATGTCTAATATGTAAAATCAAACTCTGTTCATATTGTTTGATTGATAACTTTAACTACCATACCTCTAATAGTATCAAGGTTAACCAAACTTAGTAAAGCCACATGTTTACCCAATATGGTTCCAATCAAGAAGGTAACTAAGACACCATCAGGCTATGGAATGGGAAGACTCCTATTAAACTGAAGTTCTAAATTTGTTAAGATCACATTAAGCGTGTTATTAGCAAACTAGAGTCAAGAACTGTCAACCTACATTATACATCCCAAACGAGAACAATTTTATTGTTTCTCGACTTGCTACGTATTTGGAGAAAGTCTCCTCTTACACGAAGCAAGTGGGAGCATCTGTTTTGGAAAAAGTCTCTTCTTACACAACCTTCTGAATACACTAGCTAACGATATAATAAATGTTGAGATATAGTCCATGAAAGGAAATCATTTTTGGAATTTGATTGATCTTTCACCAATCGATAAGACTGAGAAGCTAAATTGTTTCTTCTAGGAGAAGACTAATATAGACAAAAATGTACACACATTTAAACGCACGCCTTGTGATAAGGGTTTTACTTATACTCAAGCAATTAACTATGATTAAAGCTTATTTTCCTTGCAAGTGTTAAATGAATAAAGATATTAATTACCATACTTGATTTTATGAATATGAAATATGGCAATTGGATGTCAAAACTACTTCTTGAATGATTACCTTTGCGAGGACGTTATGTAATCAAAAGGGTTTATGAATCCAAGTTATCTTTAGAAAATGTACAAGGTATAAAATCCAAGTGGATTAGAGCATGCATCTAGGAGCTGGAATCTTAAGTTTAAATCAACAATTTGTTTTTGATTGAAACAAAGAGATCTCCTGAGTACACATTAAAGCTAGTCGGAGCATTATGTTTTGTCTTTCTTATATCTTTTGTTGTCAAAACATATTGGATTTATATTTCACCCTAAGATAGATTTTATCTTAGTTTGAATATATTTCTATCGATATATAAGAAATAAATAATACAATTGGAGCATGCGGGGGGTTTACTAAGTAAAATACTGCGATTAATAAGTATAAATTACAGGAACACATCATTGAAGCAAGACTCAAAGTTCCTATCTCCACTTGATTTTGAAGGGTGAATAAACACATGTTTGAAAACGTTTGGTTCAACTAAAGTTTTTCATTATGTATATCATGATATGTATTAGACTAATTGTAGCACTTGCATGAATGCAAGATGAACCTACAACCATAGTAACTAAGTGAAAGTCATTAGACTACTATTGAAAGAACATTCTAAAAGGCCTTTTAAGGACTAAAGACAGTTTATTAATTATGGATTTTAATAAGGAGATTAGTGTTGAGGTTATACGATCTAATGGCTTATTTTGCTTTAAGATGATTCTCACATCCTAGTCATAGCGGGATTGGATTTCATCATACAATGATAATATTTGGTGACTAGACTGCTTGATTGAAAGCTTGTATGTTTACTATTCATAAAGAATATGAATACTTTACAGTGTGGGAAGCTATGTTTAAGAAGATGTCTCAATAATAGGTGGTTTTGCTTGCTTCAAACAACCTATGTAATTTGTTATGGAGATGCTAGTATTATTGTATTAGCACTTGAATGCATATATACAAAATGAAAATCATCGAATTATTCAAAACCTTCACTACTTGTGAGTTTTGAAACAAGTATTCTCAAAGGTCACTCAGATGACAACTTAGTTGGTACTTTTTACAAAGTCAATGTCTTGTACCAAACATGATTATCATGCTAGATCATTCAAACTATGACCTGCTAGTACGTCTCATGCATAATGTTTTTAGTATTTTTGGATTAATGAAACATTAAGAAGTTGTATTAAACATTGAATTGCGATACCTGTATGATCGTTCTTCAAGATTCAACTTTGTTTATATTTAGCATTGTTTAATTCCATGAATAAATTATCGTCCATTGTCAGTTAATGATACGGGAGCATCATTAAATTAATACAAATGTGAGTGTTTTGGTTATATTCATATGGTATGAATATTAAAGGATGATACTGCCAAACTCATATGTTGTTCATTGGATGAACATTAGACTGACCCAACCTACGAGTATTCACTACATGGATCGGCGTCAATAGTGAATCTCGTAAGTGGTTATGTCTCTCATCCTTAGACTTAAGATGCAAGTAGGTTTTGTGTGTGTGGAATGTCAATCTTATATATGGTTCAACGCTGACCTGTTGAAGGCTGCTATAAAGGCCATTTTCAGGAGGGAAATAAAACACATAACGGATACGTGCAGTCAAAATAGGATTTGTTCCTCCACATGTTATGAAGTAAGATACTACTGGGCCCCTCGATGATTTGAACAGATGTATGTGTGGCCGCACCCAAATGTAATTAAGATGATACTTGATTAATTTGGTAATATAGTTTAATGTCTATATCGAGAAACAGAATTGTTAAACAAAAGAATGAGTTATGATCCATTTCAAATGTTGAACATAGTGTCTACAACAAAAGGATGATTGATATCTAAACCATTTAGAATGAGATGTTTAAGAAACTATCCTCATATGTCTCTAGGGGCATTGGCATATTGCTAGATGCTAACCTTTGCTTGTATAATTACTTGATATTTATGACGTGTGCAAGTAGGAGCTATTGGAGTATGCTCGTGTCATAATAACTAATTATATGGCTAGACACATATGAGCCTATGGGGTCACACACATATACACTGAGGTACCATTTTATATATCATATTTATTGTATTTATGGTATATAAATAACCTACGTAACTCAGGATCAGTATTGGGATTCTAATAACTAAGTAGTGTACTTAAATTATTGGACTTTAAAAGTTTAAGAAAGCGTACTAATACCCTCTTAGGGTGGCCGGCCATATGGAGTAAAAAAAGGGGATAAGATCAAGTTAATTTTGGTTAATAAATATGAGATATTCTCTTATTATTTGATTACAAATTTACCATAAATCCTTCCCTTCTTTATCTTATAAAAACACGGCACACAAACACACATAGGGATGCATTTTTGTTTTTTTCTTGATCCAACTTTTGAATCTTGTTCATTCAAAGGGATTTTACAAGGCTATGGGGTTAAGACTAGCATCTATTTGGTATACAAAGAAGTGTAGTGTGGATACATCATAGAGGTGATCTCCATTGATCACTTGGTTTCATTGGAAGTGTTATGTTAAGGTGAAGGTCACCATTTGATTCTACCAATCACGCTACAAAGGTATTACTTTTCTTGTTTTAACTTTGATTGATCACATGACTCTATGGATTCGTTGATAGGTGTGTGTTCCGCTGCGTTTAATATTTGTTTATATGATATTCATTTGATTCAGCCCCTATACCACTTACCCATACTACACCCACTTTGGTTCCCGTTCTTTGTAGGACCACGTATATGGCTGTGCGTGTCCCACCGACGATGTCACCATGCCTCTCTGCCAATATGGCAGAAGTGGTAGCTATGTCTGATTTAGCGTTCCGTAAGAGGTTTAGGTCTACTTACGAGAGTTCAACATCTTCGTCACCGCTAGACCTTCCTTCACAGAAGCGTTATTAGGGTACATCTGAGTTAGTAGAGGATAATGAGGAGAAGGATGATGAGGATGAGGACGAGGAGATAGAGGAGAGTTCAGATTCTGATAGTGTGATTAAGGGCGTAAAGGATGAGGGTCCTACAGCAGAGGATGAGGATCCTGCTGTGAGGGACGAGGGTCTTGTTGTAGGGGACGAGGGCCCTGTCATGGGAGTTGAGAGTCTTAGTTTAGGAGGGGATGAGGTTATACCTGGGGGTCAGCAGCGGGCAGCCCCGGTTGTAAAGACATCCGTGGGTGAGCCTCTAGGATTAGGATATAGGGCGTTGAGACGCCAGGAGATAGCATTGGGAGAGGGCCAAATGCCTAGTATATTTGAGGTAGGTTAGAGTTCTGGATCTGTACCAGAGTCTGAGAGACCAGAGATAGTGTCGACACTTAGGCACCCCACACTTACTACATGGATGGACCCGGAGGATTGTATTATTTACATTGATGTTCCTGCTTACCCACTACCAGCCCCACCTGCTCAGACACCGCCATCACTCGAGTGGTCATCTGGTTCACTTTCTATTTCTCCAGTACCTTTACCTATTTCATCACTTGTGATATCACTAATTGTTCCATTGCCTATAGCTTCACCCGCTACAGCTGAGACTGAGGGATTTTTGACCGAGTTGGGAGCTCGAGTTGAGATGCAGGGGGGATTGATTCGTAATCATACGGTACGATTGGAGGAGCTATTGCCTGCTTTGTTTGAGAGGTATGATAGGGACATAGGAGAGTTATTTACTAGGTTAGGGGCAGTCGGGGATGAGATTTTTCCTAAAGATATTGATTTAGGAGTCTAGAGCATGAGCATGAGAGGGTTGTAGTGACTTTTGGAGCGATTTAGAGACCAGTACTAGCCTTGGAGTCGTGGACAGGTCAGACGGATGCATAGAGAGCAGCTCTGTGGCATGCCATTAGTGACACACAAGGAGAGAACCAGAAGTTGCGATTACATCTCGCAAAGGAGAGATGTGCGCGGTTGAAGTTGGCTGAGGTTGTTGACAGTATAAGGAGAGGGCGGGAGCCTAGAGGAGATATATAGGATATATGAGGTTTGGATTAGTAGTTTGTGTATATCACTAAACCGAGTAGCGTCGGTTAGTGTCAGTATTATGATTAGAAAAGTTTCTTTTTGTATTGGTAGTTATGACAAATCCTTACTAGTCGTTAGGTGATTTGTATTAAAATCGTTTTGTAATAGTGAAGGAAATTTTGTTCGATATTCATGGATAGCAGTATTTTGTGTTATTTTATGTTAGCTTGAGAGCGCAGTTTTTCCCATGTGTGGGTACGTTGCGATTGGTCGCTCGTGATAGAGCGGATACCCATTTCCTTATTAGGATTGGCTTACGATGTAGTTAATATATTTAGTAAGCTTGAAATGTATTCGAGCTGATTGATCTTACCATTTCATTAGAATAATTAATAGGAAGGTGAGAGACTGTGAATGATCACGGGGAATATTGAAAAGAGTTGTATTGATTGAATTGGAAACCTGATCATACTTTTATTGTGTCAGCTTTTGAGGAGTTATTTTACCTATCTAAGTAAAGTGAGATTTAAGGCACTTGTTGAGTAGGATTGATTTGGAAAAGTATAAGGCAAATAATGATGAGGTTTAGATTATGAAAAGGTCTTCCTAAGAAGGTAGATCCGGGAGTATTTGACCAAGTAAGGTTTGCTTAGGATTTTAAGTGAGTGAGTGTGGTAAAAGAACCATAGGCGTTCTTGAGAAAGTAGAGTGTGTGTCGTGTTATGTAGGACATATACCCCGTAGGATTAGTCCTATTGGTTGAATAACCGAAAACTTTAGCAATGTTAATTTTTGATAGAATAGTCGTCACGTCGAGGACTAGATCGTATCTTGAAACCCGACTGAGACAGTGTGACCTAAGTTTGAAGAAATTGTAAAACTAAGGGATAGTAGGAGAGACTATCATAATTTTGTGAATGAATATGTATTGACCATGAGAAAGTATAGGATTTGGAATGTGGAAAAACTTAGTCTTTAGAGGAATCATAAGAAACCTTGCTTGAAAAGACTAAACCCTAGTGATTTGATGTGATTCTTCGAGGAATGGAATTTCCTGTCAAGTGTTGTGAGTTGATAATTTGAGTTGAATTTTGAGGCGAAATTCCTTTAGGGGGTGAGACTGTGATAACCGGTAATTTGCTCAGGGTTAAGTATTATAAAATATTATAATTTTGTATTTTGAAGTCTTTCGATCTTGTCAGTTTTCCTGATGAAAGCTGAAAGTTGACTTCAGTGGACTATTTTGCACAAAACGGTTACGGTTTAACTGGGAGTTTGATGGAGTTTTGAATTTCGGGAGAGAACAACTTTCGATTCATCTTTCCATTTCAAAGTATTTGGTTGTTATTTTAAGTAATTCCGGACGCAGCGGTTTTTTCTCGCGTTTAGCAAAAAAGCATCACGCAAAGCGTACCGGCACGATAGTTTATTTGAGAGTGGAAATTTAATGAATTTGGGAATGTGTTAATGGGTTTATTTATTTAATAAATTAATGGTGATAGAATAACGTTGGTTTAAAACATAAATCATGGGTGTGAGATTTGAAAGTTATCAAAAAAAAAGTTGTTTTCGTGAAATTCGGTAAAAGACTATAATGGTCGTGAAAAAGTGGAATTTTGGTCGAATATAGGTTGTCAAACCCTACTTTATGGTTTGAAGTGTTTTTAAAATGGATGACCAAGGTTCGGTTGAGTCTTGTCAAAAATTCATGTTTTAGGTCCGGAGTCGGCCGACAACGGCTCAAAATAGATTTTTATAGCAATTTAAGGTGATAGGTGTCGTGTGAATAACCTAGATTTATAAAAAAGTGATTTTAAACGGAATGTATTTATTTACAAATCGCGGGTAACATTTTAAATTGACGAGAATTAAGTTTTAAGGGAACCCGACACGGAAACGAAACACACGAGGCCTCCTAGGATGCTTGGACGCCTAGTGTGGGTGAGGGGGGTACAAGGGGGCTAAAAATTTGCTAAGGTGTTCCCTTATTACACAAATATTCCACCACCTTAACAAAATTCTCATTCATGCATCTCATTTGAAAATCAAAAACACAAAAAAAAATCTCTCCCTTTCCTTATCTCATTTTTGGATGAACACAACCCACAAGAAACAATTTTTGTTTCAAAGATTTATCAAGAACAGGGTTAAAAAAATCGATAGCAGGTTGATATTTGATAGATACGGGTTGTTAGAAAGATTTGGGTCTTCCTTTTTGCGTCAAAACCGAACAAAACCTCACCAAAGTTGTAAGTTTTCTAAAAACTTATTTAAGTTGTACTTCTATGCTTATTTTGGTATCTTATTACTAGTTGTACAAGTTGATCGTCAAAAAGGTCGAATCTTGATGTCAAAAAATGAATGAAAAGGGGTGTTTGTTGTGTCACAAAAAAGGAGAAAAGCATAAGGGTTTCAAGTTTGAATAAAATGGTTGTTGTGGTAATTTTAAATTTTATAAAAGTGCTTAATAAGAGCTTATTTTGAATCTTCTCTTATTTAATAAGCTAGGTGTAGCTTATTTGATTTTGGGTGAGTGTAACGGTTTAGGCTCGGCCCAACCGTGTGTTTTTTGGGCTTCGGCTTGGTTTCAGAATAGGCTCGGCCCGTTAGAATGTCTCTCGACTCGGTTTGGGCTCGGCCCAACCGAGGAGTCCATTTGGTTGGACTCGGTTTGGGTTTGGCCCAACCGAGGGTTGCGTGGTTTTGGGTCACGACCCAATAAGGGTCCGTTTGGTTGTTGGTCCGACACGAAGGTGGGCTCGCCCCACTTGAGGTCTTTGTTTATATGTTGGTTTGGTTTTTGGCTTATGGTGTGATGATTTATGGCTTATATTGATTTTGACTTATTTGGTTTTTGGTATATTACGAGGTATTATCTCGGTTTACTTGAGGGTTTTTGGTTTTGGTTTATACATATATATATAAACTTATAGCTTAATTGAGTTTGACTTATTTTCTGTTTTTTGGATTACGTTGGATTATCGGGCTAAACTAAAATCTTAATAGGCCATAAGACCCAATAGGAAAGAAAATGGTTAATGGACTTGGATTGGATTTAGAAGTAAGTTTTGTTGGGTTATTATTGGGCTTTTGGGCCCAAGAAAGGAAAATGTGATGATTTGGATTATTGAAGTGGATAAATGGATTTTTAAAAGTATTTACGAGGATGGAAAATGGTCAAATTTGGTCGGATGTAGTCATTGTTGGTAAAACGTTTGAGATTTTAGAATTTTGTTAAAATTGTGGGAAAAAGGAGTCTGTTGAAAATGTTAAGGTTTGAAAACCTTAGGAAACGTTGTATAAACGAACGGGTCATGCCGAAATTTTGTGAAAAATATACTATACTTAGAAAATAATTTGAAATAAATATTTTTGGTCAAAACAACTAAATGACAAAAGGTGATTTTTAACTAATGACAAGTATTAAGGTTGAGTGAGTTAGCATGAACAAAATAAAAATATGGCAAAACTATATAATTACCCCGATAAAAAGACGAAAATAATAAAATATATTATTATATATATATATATATAATATATATAAATTATAAGATATATATATAAAGATAATATATATATATATATATATATATATATATATTATATATATGTATGTATGTATATGTATGTATGTATGTATATATATTGTATGTATATATATGTGATGAATATATAAGTATGTATATTATATATTGTATAATATATAAGTATATATAAATGTAATAGATAATATATATATAGATAATATATAGATATATATAGAGATATATATATATATATATATAAAATATATATGATATATATTATTGTATGTAGTTATGTAAGTTAATGATATTTATTGACCGATTTGTTGCCGGCTTTGACCAGACCAATTTTTCACCCGATTTGCCTTATTTTCCAAGGTGTACGGCCGAGTAGCTAGGAATCACCGATTACAAGGCCGCCTAGGCCGATTTTTGCAACATTGGTTCTTGAATTGTTTATTTTCGATTCTTGAATTCTACTTATTTCTCATCAGGTTTCTTTGGAATATTGGTCAGTTGTATCGTTCAACGATTTGAGGTGTTTGAGCTATATTGTATTGATGTCGCACTTTGCCCAAGTATTTTGAGTCATTTTTGCGTAATTACCACACAACCATAATATGTGATAAAGTTTTGGTAATGGGATAAGGTCTTGGTAATGAGATGACGATTTTTGTAATGAGTTAACTATTTTGTAATAAGTTAACGGTATGAGATAGCGAGTTTGGAATGATATGAAGTTGAAATGGGATTTTGGGATGAAAATGAGGATTTTGTGTGAGTAAAGACGAACACTTCTACAATAAGATAATTTTGTATGAGTATTAATAAACTGAATATATATTAGGTCGTTGTCGGGTACCATTGTGCGCTTATATAGATATAGTTTGTGCTTTGCCTTATTTGAGATTGTACGGTTTCTTTTGATTGTTGATTGAGGTGAGTTCTTATAGCCTCACTTTTAATGTTTTTTCGTTAGGGGAAAATGATACTTAAATGTGTTTTGAAATGTTTTGAATTGAAATGTGCAAAATGTGGTTTTGTTTTTGGGACAAGATACGTGCTTATAACTGCTATGTGAATATTATGTGTTGAATGATTGTTTGGATCGGATGGGTACGCCTATCCTAGTGTTTGTGTGATTATTGGAGCGGCTGGGTACGCCTACCCTGGTATGTGTGAGGTCCTGCCCTAATCTAGTGATCCAGCTGGTAGGCCCTTTAGGTGCGTAAGTGACATATGGTGATTGATTTATTAGGTTGTTTGCATATATATTCACTGTCATATTGCACTATTGTCCATTGGTTGAAATATTGGCACAACTTTTAGGTTTAAGGACAAACCTATGAGCTCACCAACATTATTGTTGACGTTTTCGAGTATCATTTTCAGGTGTGTTAATTAAAGGTACATGAATGGTATTGGAAGAGCAAAGATGTAACCCAAGGGGACTGGGTTGAGATTGTTTTGATTATTTAATTTTGTCAGGACTTAACATGTAAAATTTATGTAAACCCAAGTTTCATTTCTTGTAAATTATAAAGCGTATGATCTTGTATCTTGTGCGATGAACGGTATCGTCGCATCCCGTGTTTTCGCAACTGACGGGGTGTGACAGCAAGAAAATTTTAGAAACCTGCTTCTTCATCAAAGAAGATAACTCTTGTTGCTGTTGAAGAGCCTGTAGAGAAACCTGCCACGAAATCTACTGCTAGAAGACAATCAACTGGTGTTCAAATCAGAGAGACTCCTGTTATGGCTGTGTCAAAAAAGAAGGCACCAGCAAAGACTGAAAGAAGCAAAGGGATTGAATTGCTGTCTGAAGCCGCATTACTTGAGGAAGCTCAGTTGAAAAAGGATGTCAAAAGAAGCAAACGGGAAATAAACATTTATCAAGTAGGTGGCTTAAGTAAAGGAGTTGATTTAGAATTAGAGGTTCCTGATGAACAAAAAGTCAAGTCAATTGACACAGGTGAAGGAACTAGTTTAAAACCAGGGGTTCCTGATGTGTCTAAAGCAGATTCTTCTAAGAGTGAGTATGAATCTTGGGGAGAAAGTAAAGATGATACTGATGATGATGATAAGCAAAGTGATGATGAACGAACTATGTCTGCTAATCTCAGGACAAGTGATGACAAAAAAGACACAAGAAGATGAGTTCATACATACACCTGAAAACTATGTACCTACTAATGATGAAAATATAGATGATGAAGAATATGAACATATCAATAAAGAAATGTATGATGATGTGAATGTGGAGTTAAAAGATGAAGAGACTGTTGATGAAGGAAAAGGTGATGAGGAGATGACTAATGTTGAAAAGGTAGATGCTGGCACGAGAATGTTAATCAAGAGGTTGTAGGTGATCAAGTCAAGGATGATGCTCAGGCAACAGTTACAGCTGCCCCCGCTACACAGAAGACTAAAGTTTCACTATTCTATCTCATCCGACTATGCCATAAAATTAACAACTTTGATAACATTCCCTCGGCTAACACTAAAATTATCTCAATGATGGACATCAAAGTCCAACATGAAGATCTAAGTATTCAGAACTCACCACTTCTCACTGTACATGTTATGGTAATTCCTAAAACTTCATCTGCTCTGACAACAACCATTCCTCCATCAATTCCACCATTCATCCCTCTTCTACAACAATCAACATTGATACAAACACCAATAACTATAGAAGCAACAACCTCAACCACAACTACTCCTGATTCCAAAACCCTTACTACTATCCATCAAAGACTTTCTGACTTGGAAAATAAAGTTAAGACACTCAAAAATGTTGATCACAGTTTAGCTATTCATGTAGTGATCAAGTTTGAAGTTCTAACCGTTGTCAAAGTGTACATTGGAACTATTCTCGATGATGCTCTTCATAAGGTGATCCAAAGACATACTGCAAAACTTATTAAGGAATGCTTCATTCTAGCAGATGTCGTAGAAGTGCTCTAACAACAACAGAAACTTAAAAAAAGTACTGCTGATATTCGCAAGATCAAGTTGGAACAAGCAGGAAAATAGCAAGAGACCAAATATACCATCACTTCATCTGATCGGCTGAATTACAAAAATGTGATCATAAAAGAACTTTGTTTGATACAATGACTAAAACTAAGTCATTTAACAGAAACACCAAGCACAAGGCTCTATATCATGCTCTCATGGAGTCTATTCTTGTAGATAAAGATGCCATGAACAAAGGTGTTGTAGACAAGTCAAAGAAGAGTAAGCTAGATGATGCTGACAGAGATGAAGTGTAGAATATATGTTTATCTAAACACTTAACCACTCAATGAAGAAACTAGTGAGAGAAAGGGATAGAAGGAAGGTTTCTAGTGAGAGAAAGAAAGAGAGAATATTAGATTAAGATGAGTGTGTGAAATGAAAACCAACCAACACCCTCTCCAAGCTATGGAGAGGGTATTTATACAATCATATATCTGGTTGGGCCTTTGCTTCCATGGGCTTTGGCCTAACTAGCTTAATAATGTTCTAAAAACTTTCTAAGACCTACGAGCTACGTATTTTAGGAGTGACCGAGTCTTTTCTCGATTCCTAACAATCTCCCCCTAAGGGAGGTCACATCCTTTTATAAAAATCCTAAACATAGCATTCCACAAATGTCTTCAGTCTTTGCTCGAGGTCTTGAATTTCATATTTCAACTTGTGATAAGCGTAGTGATCTTTAGACTTTAGGTTTGAGCTTGTCCGACTTACATGTGATCTTTTAGCATCTTGAGAACATTAGTCGAATATAATCTCTTATCATCATCTTGTGATCTTTTGCCATCATGTGTACTTGTGACCTTCGGACCGACATGCTCATACTTTTCTTGAATTTTGAAAGCTTATATATTCATCTTTCTCGAAGTTCTTTAACTTTAACACTTCGTCGCTTCAAGAAGGACGTGCAATATCAGAGTAGCGGATGTCTTGAAACATGTACTTGAGCTTTCATAATGTCTTTACATATGTTGGTCGAGTAGAGGATGTGGCTATGAATCTTTACTTGTATTGAACCAGCTGCGGCCACCATTAGGATTACTTGCACGAATGGGTTAGTGATAAACAACATATATGGACGAAAGTGTTTTTGTCACTTCATCGAATACGATTGCAATAACCATGGTTCCCCGTTAATCAGTATAAATACTGCCTGTAATCAGGTAGAATTCCAAAGAATCTCCTTGACAGGGTTTCGCAGTTGCACTAGCCGTTCTCATTACCGGAGCGTCTCAAAGCAGACAACATGGTATAAGGTGAACCAGTAAGACAAAGTCTCACCGATTGAATCAAAAATTGATTTGAAAATCAATCGACGTGTCACTTGCTAAAGTGGTTTTGCGACACATCGAGAGTTTTATGCATTTCAAAATTCATCAACCGTCAATTCATAGTCTAGACCGAATTGATATCCAGTGTCACAAGTTTGATGGATATAGGATCTTACAAGTCACCTACCATAGAGCTTGTTTGATGTTGGCTCTGGAAGGATTTCCATTGTCATTGTGAACACTTAAGTATCACTTTGATGTTCTAGCAATTATCACAAAGACAATGCATAGGAATCTTAAGATATTACTTGTTTTCGCAGTAGAACAACAAATATATTGGAATAGTGTCCTAGTGGGATTTATGGATGATCTCATTATTGGCCTAGACTCAATAGTGCACATTTGGTTTTAGTAATAGGAGGCTGGAGCTGATTGCCACCTTTTCAATATCAACAATCTCAGAGTGAGAAAGTCAACAGAAATGTGTGTAATCTCCATAAGTTTTAAAACAAGAGTCTTTCTGAAGTTTAGTGGCTGGGGAGGGTTGTGCATTGCATCACTAGGTCCATGATAACTATCTTCAATACCAGACAACAGCTTAGTGTTTCTGATAGCATATGTATTGACCCAGTTTTTGCCTAAGTGTAAGAGGGCTTCTTTCTTTTCACCCTTTACCTTAACTTTTCTTTTTTATTCTTCAACCCCTTCAATGCTTACCAATACTTCATCACTAACACCTTGTTGGGTTTGTTCCAGTGTTAGCTCTGTCTTAATCTACATTATTTCCCTTTCTTACTTTTACTCCTTTTATATCATACATATGGACTTCTATTCTATCTAATAGAATGTCCCTGGGTAGATCTCTTTGGTTCTTACTGGATCATGGAACGAACACCTATACCTAACCACCTTATAACTCTAATAAATTAAATACATGGTTGGTCTTTTAGTATTGTTCTCAGCCTTAAAACTATTTAAAAACATCAATCAAGGTACATTGTGATATAAATCAAAACATTTGGTAACTTGATGGTTTTTAACTTTCAAAATTACTCCCCCTGTATATGTGCATTGATATTCAAAAATGTTTAGAACATACGAGGAAGAAGCTGCACTAGAGTCATTAAGATCACATTTTACAAGTTATATATTTTAATTATATTTTCTCCCCTATCAAAAATATCAAATCTCTTGATATTTTAGATATCAATTGATTCAAATATGTATGAAAATTATTTGGGGAGATAAATGTTCTGATTATATATATTAAGCCTTATTAGGAACATTTTAATGCTCCCCCGCAATTTTTGAGGGTATTATATGGTGTTGAGCACGTTAATTAGAAATATTTTGAATTTACTAAGAAATTCTTGAAAATTTATACTCAAACACTATATATGCCTATTTTTAGTCCTACACTACTTATTTACATATTCAAAAGTTTATAATTATGGGAAATGACCTGAAATAGTAGAACAAAATATAAAAAAGTCATATTGTCTGTTGAAGCAGTCTAAGGTCTTCCCTGTAATCTCTTCCACCAACAAACTTTTCCAAGCTCCTCATCAACCTTCTTTCCAACAACTGACAATCAATATCTTTCACCATGATGCGAGACCGTTTCTTATCTAAGTTACTCTATCTTCTTCTCGGCATGACATTGTGATACCCTGGCTCCAAGTTGTTGGCCATATCTTTGAGTTTATCTTGAACTGATATGAGTGTACCGTCACTAAACTTGTAGAGCTTGTGAGAACACATTAGTCTATTTCTCTTCAACTTGTCAAAATAGATGACGCCTTGAGGGTTAGAGTATGTGGTATATGGTTCTAGGTCAGTGATGCCAACTTTTTACGTCAGTGCCTTGAGATGTTGAGCTTCTTTTGGTATCTTTCGACACCATGTTGAAGATCTTCCACTCTCTTCTGGATGACAATACGTCTTATGAACATACGTAATGTTGCCGCCAGGTGCACAAGGTCCTCGCCTTTGAGGTTAAAGAGCTTGTTCTGAACAATGAGAAGCAGCATGTCCTCGATGTCATTTAGATGAAGTCATGGAAAGTCGCCTTCTATGAACTTGTACAATTGTTGATCAGATCTTCGAACTTCAATCTCCTCAAGATAACCATAACCATACCATATGTTGACTTTGGCATTATCACTGCCAGAATTCTTTTGGTGGAGTACACATCATGTTTGGACACCCTGTTACTAGAATATCCATAGAATGTTTATCTTTTGGGTCCCCCGTGTGAAGTGCCTAAAAGAGCATGTTTGTTATAAGCTACTTTTACGATACTCTACAAGTTAGGTTTCAATTCCTTGCAGATCGTACTTAGCAACCTTCGTCTTGGTCATTGAAGTCATGTATGTTCTGTCGGTGCTACCTCCTTGCAAGTATGCCAAGTTATTGTTGAAGAAGTAATCAACCGAGATAGTATGACGATTTCTTGATTGAATCAGAGGCAGTGGTTTACTTAAGTCAAATGGATATCTATCACCTTTCGGGTTATTCCAATCTAGTTGATCATTTAGAGCTTTGTAACATTCTTCCATATTATATTCGAGCTCGACATAACTCCTGCAAGTGCCTTTGAGAAGCTTGTAAGTCAGTCCTTCTAGAATATCTTGTGTGAGATCACTAATCTGCAGGCGGTTCATGGCAAATGCGCTGAAGTCAATCAGAGTGCTTATTAAATCATCAAATGTTTTGGAAGGTTTTTCTACTTTGGCAAGGTCACTAAGCCATTTTTGAGTAAGCTTATTATCAACTGTTTTACATTCATTCCACTCAGGATCTGGAGTATGAGGCCTTTCCGGTTTCTTGAACAAGTCCTTTGGGTCAGCATTGACAACTGGTGGTTCATCAGTGTTACCCATGTATTCTCCTTGATTCTGTGGTATTTGAGTATCTCCAGCCTCAAACTCTATCTCCTCTACTTGTGCAGACTTGCCAATAGATTTTGGTTGAGTTTTGGTGGTGCCTTTGGATGTTTCAGTTGACTTGGCCTTCTTTGATGGTTCAACGTCTTTGCTTGTTTTCTTCCTTTTTAACCCTTAGTTTGATCCAGCAGGAGGGTCTTCATCTTTGTCAGCATCATCTGGCTATCTTTTCTTTGACTTGTCTATAACTCCTTTGTCCATGGCATCTTCATCCTCAAGAATAGACTCCATGAGAGCATGATATAGAGCCTTGTGCTTAGTGTTTTTGTTAAATGGCTTAATTTTAGTCATTGTCTCAAACAGAGTTCCTATCTGATAAAATTCTTGTAATTCAGCCGTATCAAATGAAGTGATGGTGTATTTGGTCTCTTGTTGTTTTCCTGCTTTTCCATCTTAATCTTGTGAATATCAACAGCACTTTTCTGAGTTATCTGTTGCTGTTTGAGCGCATCTGTGACATCTACTGGAACGGAGTGCTTCTTAACGAATTTTGCAGTATGTCTCTGGAGTGCCTTATAAAGAGCATTATCTAGACTAGTTTCAAGTTACTCTTTAACAACAGTTGGAACTTCAAACTTGATTGCTGCACGAATAGCTGAACTGTGATCAACATTTCTAAGTGTCTTGACTTCATTTTCCGAGTCAAAAAGTCTTTAATGGATAGCAGTAATGGTTTTAGAATCAGGAGCAATTGTGGTTGAGGTTGTTGCTTCTATAGTTGTTGGTGTTGGTATCAGTGTTGATCATTGTGGAAGAGGGATGAATGATGGAATCGATGGAGGAATGGTTGTTGCTGGAGCTGATGAAGTTTCAAGAATTACCGTAACAGGTACAGTGAGAAGTGGTGAGGTCTGAATACTTGGATCTTTATGTTGGACTTTGATATCCATCATTGAGATAATTTGAGTGTCGGCCGAGGGAATGTTATTAAAGTTGAGAAATTTTGTGGCATAGTCAGATAAGATAGAAGAGCTTTGTAATGGAACTTCGAGCTTTTGTGTAGCGGGGGCAGCTATAACTGTTTCCTGAGCATCATCCTTAACTTGATCACCTGCAACCTCTTTATTAACGTTCTCGTCCTCAGCATCTACCTTTTCAATATCAGACATCTCCTCATCACCTTTTCCTTCATAAATAGTCTCTCCATCTTTTAACTCCACATTCACATCATCATACATTTCTTTATTAATACGATCATATTCTTCATCATCTACATCATCATCAGTAGGTACATAGTCTTTAGGTTTATGTACAAAATCTTCATCTTGTGTTTCTTCTTCATCATCTATCTTATTAAGATCAGCACTTTTGTCATCATCATATTCAGTTCTTTCATCCTCACTTTGATGATGATCATCATCATTAGCATCATCACTATCTCCCTAAAATTCATATTCACTCTCAAAAGAATCTGCTTTGGACACATCGGGAACCACTGGTTTTAAACTAGTTCATTCACTTGTGTTAATTGAGTTTCCTTTTTGCTCATCTGGAACCTCTGATTCTAAATCAGCTCCCTCACTTGAGCCACCTGCTTGATGAATGTTTGTTTCCCATTTTCTTCTTTTGATAGCCTTTTTTAATTGAGCTTCCTCAAGTAATGCGGCTTTAGACAGTAACTCAATCCCTTTGCTTCTTTCAACCTTTGTTGTTGCCTTCTTCTTTGACAAAGATACACCAGGATTGTCTTTGATTTAAACACCAGCTGACTGTCTTCTGGTAGCAGGTTTCTTGGCAGGTTTCTTTACAGGCTCTTCAACAGTAACCATAGTTTTCTTCTTTGATGGAGAAGCATGTTTCTTTAATTTCCTTGCTTTCTTGAGAGTTGCTGCTCCTATAGTGAATGCAAGATAAGTCTTATAGGCAGTAGAGTTCCGCATCTTCCTATTAGTCATCTCTGTAGGAATTAATGCTCCATATACTTGGTACTCTTCAGTTTTGGAGACAAATCTCAAGGACCCCAGAATACTATCATCTTGGACAATGTGCATGAAAATTCTGTTCCTCATAGAGATTGACTTATCTTTGGAAATGAAGTGTTGGATGTTTGCCTTTGTAAATCTAGGTTAGTACATTTTCTCTTGTTTCTTAGAATCTGTGTTGTATATCTGGAACATAAAGTCTTCCCAAAGTAGTTCAACAAAGTCATCATTCTTGTTGTAATACATCCCCCACATGATTTGTGCTCTTGAAAGTCTGATCTTATCAAGAGTGGTTTTCCTTGAAAGGAATTTGTTGATGACTGCAGCAAAAGTTCTCCAAGGTTGGTGCATATGATATGTATACACCTTAGTTAAAAAATCAATATCTCTTGTGTACACAAGTTCCTTGTTAAATGAGATAATTTTTGGATCAAAAGAAGGAGGTACAACAAACTCTTGGTTTAGATGTCTAGGATAGATCTAGAGAATGTCACGAAAGACTTCTACATCAATTATGCATTTCTTATTGTCCATATTGAACTTATACGAGGATGAGTTTATAATCTTGGTGATGGTGTGCCAGAACTGATGCATATATATTACCGGGACTTCTGCAGTGATTAGGAAAGCTGGATAGCAAGTAGTGAGTGCAAGAGCATCCAAGACAACTTGATAAGTGGGTTCCTTTGGAGTCTTTGTGGGATCAATTCTCATGTTGCATTTGC